>JAQFYZ010001102.1:0-27482 GCA_034695085.1 Cylindroiulus punctatus | reverse complement strand
TCTGCTTTTAAGTGACATTTTAAGTGGATATTAAACTAAGGGGAAACGTAGCACAATTCTAATTCAATTTTCAAAAACATGTATTTATTGACTTACCAGAGTGATATCAACCCTGCAACGTTAATAAAATTATTTTGGTCCAAAATGGTGGAACACTGGTAGCAGCTGAAATCTAGAACCCATTTAATTAACTACAGTATGACTGACTGTCCACTGTCTATTACTCTTGTGCCTAAAAATATCAGAGTGAACCAGTCACAGGTAATCCTCAGATTGGGGTCACTTGACATTTACATGTCAACTTTCAAGTTTCAACCCTTTCTTTCAAACTTTGACCTTTCAAGCCCTGTTGGCCAGTTGGGGTTGACCATTGACCATTCCTTGCACATTCAGTCCATTAATCCCAAATTCCCACTGGAGGTGTGGAAATGATCTTTATGCCTCCATGTTAAATTGTTAATGTGTCCGCCCATCGGCCCCTTATTGATGTCTTGGCCGACTGTCGGCCTCTAATTGATGTCTGGGCCTATTTCAGAAATGGGCCTATTTTAGCTATGGGCCTAATGCTGCAGCACCAATAGCACCCACCTTAATCCGGCCCTGCTTAGGAAGGGGCATTAATCAAGCATGGAGACGGAGCTCGGGACCGGCCACTGATATTAGGTTATGGGGGTTATAAGTTTACACAGTATAAGTTAAGACAGGTTCTACTGTATTTCGCATACAGCGCCACTGCATGGTGAGAGGAAGAAGCTCAACAACAACAAAAAAAAACATTGGAGGCGCTTCAGCTAGAGGCGTCAGCCATTTTCCTTTCAACAACTAAAAACCAGGAATCCCAAATCGATAAGCGACACCTCTCTTGATTGGCTGTCCTTCAGTTCCATCAGTTCGTATTTCTAGGTGGTGTGTTGAGGTCATTAATGCATATTAAATAGCACTTGTAGATACAGTAGAACCTGTCTTAACTTATACTGTGTAAACTTATAACCTCCATAACCTAAAATCAGCGGCCGGTCCCGTGCTAGTCTCCATGCTTGATTAATGTCCCTCCCTAAGTCAATAACCTGTCTAAACCGATATGTGATGACATATTAGACAGGTTCTACTGTATTATTTCAGTTTGCAGATTATGCAAAGCTAAGTTGAATCAAATTTTAATCTTTCTGATTTGTTCTATTTTTCAGACCGCCCATCCAGTTCACCCGTGATAATGACTACAGTCGTCCTCCTAGTTACAGGTCGCGCGCGAGTTCCGTGAACCCCTGTCCGAACACCGACAACGTGAATCAAAATGGAGTCATGACTTGTGGAACTCATATGAGCGGCGTCATGATGAACGCCCACAGTCGCGATCCGTCGCTCAGCCTCAGCTTGCTCTCCCACGAAAGCCTCTTCGACATCGTGCCGCCGGCGATCGAGCACCAGAGCAGCATCAGCGGACCTCAGTCTCCGATGACCACCGTGGGATCTACCTCATCAGCCTTACGGCAAGAGCCCGCGCTGGACTCGGCGCCCTCACTTAGGCAAGACACTCACTCGGTGGGAGAGCACGGCGAGTGCTGGATCGGCGTTACCAAAGTGAAACCCTCAGACAGTGTGGTGAGTGGCAAGAGCAAAAGGCCGCGGGATTGCAACGTGGTGACCATCGTACAAACGAACGAGTCGTCTTGCGTCTTGGCGGGCGGCAGCGCCGTTTCGTGCACGACGAACTGCGGTCAGACCGAGCAGGATCCGACGACAGCCACCGATCTGCAAGCGCAGAAGGTGGCCCACGGCGAGATGGAAGTGCTGGCTCACTTATGACGAGCGAGTGCCGGATCCGGATCTGCGCTCCGGTTTTAGCCAGCTGGCAGCGCGGAAGAACTGATCTGATGGGAGCCAGAATCCTCAAGCCTTTTTAATACACATTTACACAAGAATTTGTATGTATCACGTAAGTGTAAGAGTTCGGATCACGATTTAGCAACTATTTTAAGAAGAGATTTCGTGGAGATGAACAGCTCCACTGACAATTAATGGAGCTTTATTTTATCAGTTGCTGCATGGTGGCGTGGCATTTTGCTCCCACGGGCAGATGTATAGAAAGGAAGGCAGATCGTACGGCTGTCTTTTGCAAATAAAACATCTTTTTAACATTGAATCGATTCATTCCTAAATTACAGTATCAGGTTATCGCCCAGCTTCCCAAACCTGATCCTTCATTGCCCAAAAAAACATTCATTGGAAAATCTTTTTTTTACCCAATTCAGGTAAAGTATTCATGTTATCACCAAAAATGATTTGATCTAATAATAAATACTTGTTACAACTGTTTTAGAGTAGCTGCATACACACTGGCCAATCACTTTCTTCTGAGAACCTGCTATTCTACAGTGTATGCGAACATGGCTAGTCAAAACTGTGCCAATGATATTACTCTTGACTACATAATGTATATACATGTACATGTACATCTTAATGTTTCAGGCTAGCCACAAGTGACCTAACTGTCAACACAAAAACTTACAACCCCCATCTGGGGTAAAATATGAAAACAATGTGTAGAGACTTAACATAATCTATAGATGCACAACCAAGAATGCTTCTACTTCAAAATATATACATCTAAGCTTCCCGACTGGCTATACATCTAGGTAAGAAGAGAATGTTTCTCTTACCTGATTGACAAGGCTTTTAAACAGTCCAATTCTTGAAGATTTTCAGATGCTTGGTTGTTTATCGCTGGATGCACACGAAACAGGTAATCGGGTATCAATTGCCAACCTTTATCAGTTGAAGGTGGATCCACACTCAGCAACACATCCACAGCCGATTGACGTCATGTTGGCAGCACGCAATGCAAACCGGCTTTCTTCGGAACTCCAGACTGTCACTTGTAAGTTGCGTAGCACAGAATTGGACCGCAGATGTCAGAAAGGATGCCTAGCAGATGACAACCGTGAAGGAACTCCGCAATCTTCACAAGCAAGCTTCAACTGAAATAAAAAATATTACCATATAACAAAGGTTTGCTGTTGTAGTACGCTAAAGTTAAAATGTTGTAGCGAACCAGGCTCATTAAGCTTCTCCTAGCTCATGTGTACCACATGTTGTAATTTCAACCAATTTTTTATTTTTGTCGATTAGTAATTGTAACTTGCTGCGAATTTGGCAGAAACTTTGTTGAAGCAAACCATTCGCTGGGAAGTCGCGTCTTTACCTATTGCCATCTTACGAAGTAAGAAGTCACTTTGGCAAAAGCATGTTCTGCAAAAATGTACTGATTTCGTTAAGTTTAACATCGTTAGTTATTTTTCTAAAGTGATGAGTAGCGACGATTTTGCTCGTCTTGAAGGTGGTTTCCAAAGCGACTTTTCTATTTATCGTGTCGACCAATACCACCGATTCACTGATCGAAGATGAGCATGCAAATGATTCTTTTTCAAAAATACACTGAACGATTAAGTCTCCTAGCTCACGTATGTACCAACTTCATGATTATTTTTCAGAATTGCAGTTCAAAGATAAAATTTGGATAAACTTTGGTAAGCCTATAGTTCCTGCTATAGGATGTTTAATAAGTATGCCGTTTTTGGAGAGCCTACAAGCAATCAGTGCATGATGTTCGATATAATATCAAACATTATTTGTCATTCTTACCACCAGGAAATTTTGCTCAGTGTATCAGACGAGCTCAACCGATGCTGAAGTGAGAATGTACAAAGTCTACAAAAGGAAGTGCTAAGCGGTTATATCATAATCGAAGACTCCAATTATAAGAGTCTAGTTACAGGAAGAGCGACACCATAAGACTGTAAACTTGCATCACCCCCCCCTTGGTTTTTGGCCAATGTAACGCAAATGTTTGGCTAATTTTTCAATGTAATAGCACATGAGAAAGGCGTTGTTCCACAAAGTTGCAAAAACTTTGTGGAACTTTAGGTGTTAATGACTGAGCTGCTTTTTTGAGTTCAATCAATAAGTAACTAAAAATAAATTTAAACAAAAAGAAAAAAAAATTACAAACATAAGGACCAAATTTGGGAAAAAATGAGTGCCAACAGGGGACGCTCTAATTGCTAGTATTGGAAATGTACATGTAGAAAAATCAAAAAGATGTCCACTGGTATCATGTGTTGAACTTACTCGCCAATGATTTTATCAGTTGAATTCAATTTTATTTTTAAAATTACACACTGATCGGTGACTTGTATTATGAGATATACAGAAGTTGTAGGGACAGGATTAATAGCAATGATTTTTTCCCATTTTAAAGTTACATGCTTAATGTCTGTGGATTTATGCTATAATAGTCTTGGCTTATTTGTCTACGCCCAGGTGGATAAAATGCATTTTCCATTAGCTGGATTCGTGCAACGCCGCCGTAACTCCAGCAACCTAAAGTATTCCATCATAATTTTAAATTATGGAAGATTCAATTTGACCGGCAAGTACGGAAGTCTGTGACATAAATGGCATATTGATTTCCCGGCTAAGTGGTGAATAATCGCAACTTAATGTTCACAGGGTTGATATCTTACTGCGATCAACGACTTTTGCAGACCAGCAATCAATAAGTGAATTTACTTGTATAAATGTACGCATTCCTAACGTGTTAATTTTATGCAGCTGTTACATGCATTCCTCACACAGTGCCATTCAGGGGCCAGATTGTCATGTTGATTATCAAAACAGGTTCACAAATCACACAAATGAAAAATTGCACACGAGAAATATTTGAGAAAATTTAATTACGAAAAAAACTTTTGTGTTTGACGTAACATGTTCTGGTATAGAACGATTTACTATAAAATTTTGACCATTGTAAGCCACGAGGTCTGAAACCAGTTTAATATCCCAATAATGATGACGAAGATAAGCCGAGAAACAAACACATTAGCTAATGAGTTTTGATATACACATAGCAGCAATTATAACAAAGCGTTTATATTTCCACTGGCAAGTCTTGCGTGAGATCTCAGAGGACAATTAGTAGCTGGAGTAGACGAATGGCTCGTAAGTATACTGTACATGTATTCACTTTCCTTTGGTAATGACCGGTGGCACGTAACCCATCAATAAAGAGAGACGGCCCCTTCCAATATAAGTCCCGCCCACCCTAAACGTCCAAAAACTTCCTTCTTCAGGAGTTAGTTGTGATCGAGTGCCCACGGATGAGGATCATGGCAACAAACTCTTCATACTTCCTATTCATAGGGATGCTAGTTGCAGCAGCGCATGGTAGCACCGCAAAAGGTAAATTGTTACTTTTCTAGCACAGCTTAAGTTCATTGCAATGTTGCCAATAAGTGTATCAATTATTTACAAAGTAGTTATAACGAAATTTTACGAAGGGCGAATGTATGTCTACTATTTGGAAAAAAGAGCATATTACTGTATATGCGTTAATAAATTATTCGAGCCAATATCCATTTTTCATCTTTTAGAATTGCCTGCCGCTTACTGGTTGGGCAGCTACGTGTAAATTAAGAAATTGAGGACTTTAAATTCAAAAACGATAAAGCGCCATAAAATACATAGATGCAAAAGGGCAAAAAATGGAAGATTTGTGAACCAACGCCTAACTGATGGACAAAGTCGTGCACGTGCAACAGTGTATTTAATGTCGCACTTGCACCCTTTTGAATATTGTTAGGCTTGGTTCATGTGTGATTTCGCGTGTAAAAGTAGTGATGCGGTTCACTACTTTTTACATTAGGTTAGGGTAAACACACAGCATAAAAAAGAAAAAAAAAGTTAACAAAACATGTAAACGAGGATAAATTGCTACAACGAGAGCAGTGTCAGACATTATTGCATCTTAGACAAGTAGGGGAAAAGCAAAACAAAAGGTGGAACGATGCAATTTGCAGGGAATCAAATTTGTGAACTACATGTAATTGCAATATTTCTCCCTCCATTCCAGATTTTTCCCAACTCAGTTTTTTATCTATAAACGGTGGTATTTACAACCGTATTTATGTCCCAAACTTAAAGAACGAAAGTTATTTTATGTGATCGTTTAACGATTTGTACGAAATAATTAGCTTATCTGCGTTAAAACATTCATTGCATTTTAAATTTCTTTTTTTTAAACTGATGCCAAATGGTGTTTGAAGGTAATCTAAACAAAACTCTTACAAAAACTACTAATATTTTGGGCGTGCATATACAATTTCATATACATGACCACAGCCATCATTTTTCCAAATTGCATTTGTGAGCATCATCTATTTTAGTCGGTCTATGGCCCTATGTGCCCCCTCACTGCATGTTTGTAATAATTGAAATTTGTTTCAAGTCACATCGGACTCGAGTATATAGGTCAATTGCCTTCTACGCAGTATTGTTTTCAAGAAGCTTTAGTTTATTGCCACGCAAGAACCTGCATTAGAAAACGTCTCATGGGATAATAAACATCCTTTAGCGATATTTCCCCATGGTATTATACACCTGTATATCGTGATGACCCATAGGCACGCACACGCGTCTGTATACGAAGTAGAATTGATGATTAAACTGAAGCTTTGGAAAACAGTTTGGAAGGACACCTTTCTGAACATCTTCACTTGTTTGATACAGGAATGTATTAACTAATGCTTACTGTAATTTCGCATGAAAATTTTTAAAAATTCTTTTGCTTCATTCTCTTTACGCTTATAAAGCTCAACGAATTACATGCACATTTCACAAAATTACATATTTTAGGCAAGAGCTACCACAGTGAGTCCCATCCAAGAACTTCGACCTCACATGATTGAGTTCTGTCAATGTCTAGTCAGGTTAATTGTAGCTGAATACATTGAGCATATCAAGCAGAAAAACAAATTCGTAACATAGAAACACGACAAAAGGAAATGATAGACCGTAGCAGGGAATAATGAAAAGGTGCGCCAGCCCCTCCCCATAATTGCAGCGCGCTGAGTCATCGCATTTTGCCCAAAAATAATGTCAATAAAATATGGCGGAAATTGTATAGCGTATCATCATCATTCACTCACCCCCACACGCTTACAATTGGACAGCAACGAGGATGTCATAGCCCCCAGACGAAAGATTCCCAGGAGGTCGGAAATCAATGGAAATTCTGAGCCATTCCAGAGTTCAAATACCTCGAATTATCGGAAAAAATACTTGTTAAAATTGAGACGCTGCCCCTAAATGGTGGCAATCACACACGACGCCCCGCCTGACAGGAACTGACACTTTTCCAGGGGAACCATTTTGATAGAAAAGTTATTTAACTCTAAAACGACCAAGACGTGCCTGGAATTTGTTCTTTCCTGTATTGTTTACATTGTCAACAGTACTTGTGACATTTAAATGCATTTGTAATTTTCATGATCCATTTAATGACGTGCATCTACATGTGCATGTAGTTGCTTTTAGGATAACCTTTTAGGAAACTAAAAGATTTTGCATATTAAATAAAAATCAAGTATTCTACACGAGTGAGCACAGGTGACCATTTGTATTAGCCCTCAATCTTGAATTGCCAAAAGAAATAACTGTACGAGCTCGCATATCAGAATTGCTAAAATAAAGAAACGGACAATGTTTCATTTTGATGTATCATGATTAATGCAGGGTTACCATAGACTGGAAAACCCGGAATTGTAAGGGAAAAAGGATAGCTTTGGATAAATCCGGGAAAGCTTATTCCTGATAGTCAATAAAAAATTAATTCATCGCTTCCTCATGAAAATGTGTTTATCTCTTGTTTATATAGACCAGCAACAAGTAATAAATGTTGCATTCAAAATATTGGCCAATGTAATATTTTTAAATTTTCAGCTGAAATTGTTTCGAAAGCTGGAATGTCACGGAAGTGAAAAATTTCTTTTCTGAAGAAACTGTTAATAAACTTTTTCATAATATTTACGAATATCACAGGCGTTAATCAATAATCATTTATCTTAGAATCATTTTTCCAATTTTAGTGCAATCTGCAAAATCAGATCTTTTCGGCCCCATTTTGTTTATCAATTTCTGAAGAAAAAAAAATATAGTGGCAAATCTGCATATACAGAGTTCATCAAACCTGTTCAATAGTGCACTGTGATCAGGTTTTTTCCAGAGAAAACAACGAGCATAACTTTGCTAATCGTAATTTCATTTACGGTGTTGTTGTCAATGTTATAGCTTAGATACCTGTACATCGTTTACTAAAATCGATAACGTGCGAAACAGGTGCCAATGATACCTACGCTCGTTAATTAAAAATTCCATTATGAGATGTGCGTTGCACGAAGACAAAAATGATAGGTTGCCAACAACAAAACCGAGTGGAAAACATTACAGTACGCAGATGTTTCAATTTACTGATTTTCAGATCACCATATGTCAGTATTGGTCATAATTTTCAGACTCCTTCCTCAGCGATTTCATAATCATTGACCGAAAAATTTCGAATTGAGTAATTTTTTTTAACAAAACGTGAGCAAAACTAATCGATTTTAGCTACACAAAAGCCCATCTTCAGAAGAAAAACGCCATGTGCGACATAGACAAATGTTGGATTTTGACCCAATGATTGATAAAACAGCAATGACAACATAATGATTTTGCAACCTCCTGCCCCCACTTTCGCCATCAAGATAGTCAATCAACGTATTAGTTAATAAGAAATAAAATTTGAACTGGTATGTAGCCATCTCTATATCACATGTTTATGAAACGTTTCAGTCGAACAAATAATTACGTCTAAATATAAATGCAAGTGTAAAAGCTGGTAGCAAAAAGTAAATTTGGTCAACTATGACAGTGATGCCTGATATTAGGGGCAGCTAAAATCATTAATTACATGTTATTGTTCAGTTAGGATAGGATAAACAGCACAAACAAGACATGCTTAACTGAGACAGCTTAAACGTGTATCATTCTTGTCTGCTGGAAATTTGTTTTTGAAATATACATGTTTTGAGCTTTGAGCATGTTTGGAGCAGGGCATACTAAGCAGTACTTGTACGAGCATATATCCAATTTATTCTCTGTAATATCTTTTCACTTTAGGTTTTGTAACAAAGGCTGTCCCACCAACTTCATTGACCACCACCATTTCGATAACCACTTCAACGACCAAAATCCAGTCAGCAAACGACAAAACAGCTATTTCTTCAACATTCAGCCCAGAGGTCAACTCTTCTTTCAAGGCAGTTTTGACAGATTCCACTCAATCGGAAGTCGAATCGAATAATTCCACATTTGACGCGTCAATCTCATCAACATCAGCTACCTCTTACGAGACCACAGTTGGTCAAAGGTCAAAGGCCAAGTTAGATATCGACTCGAGCACCCCAAACAGCAGTGCAAATGAGACAGAAAATCTTCCTTATGATGCCCACAACGAGACAATCACCAGAAAATTCAATGAAACTGAGTTGGACAGAAAAGATGTCTTGAGGACTCAACGTCTGCTGGGCAAGCATCACATCTTAGGTATCGAACGAAAGGACGAATTTCAAGAAAATGCCGAACATGAGGGTGAATGGCCTGTTTATTAGTTTAACGGTACTACCTGGGAGGGCGACCGATGAAATATTCACGATGAGGAGGCTGCCTGAAAAATTGATTTCTACAAAGGCTTTCACGAAAAATGGGAGCTTTTAGGAAATCAATTAAGAAATGGACGTAGGATATGGAGAGTATTAATTGAAACAGCCACGAATAGAAGTGGACAACTGCATATGTGACATGAAGGGTCACATTAATTTAACCGCCATTAATTATTCATTTCGAAAATTAAGAATGGACGGATATTTTAAACGGTTTATTGAACGCATTGCAGCAAACTCAAAACAATGGACTCGAGTTGACGCTGCAAACCAGCACGAATACGATAAAAGTACAATAGCATTTAAAATCTTACGATACAAGTTCACTGTGTTGTGAAATTACTGCAAGAAAGCTTTCATAACTCATGTAACGAGCTATGGCAAAGCGAATTACTAACTTACTTCTACTGTAAAATGGCGTTTTTTGAGCTGAACCGAGTTAACTGATAGTTATTATCGAAAGCTAATTATACGATTCATCATTTTCAATCAAATACACTCATATTTATCACTAATCTAGCAATTTATCTTTATTGCAAGCAGCTGAGATGCAAGGGTATGAAACCATGAGGATCACATCCTTTCTTTTTATCTTATACTACAGGGCAGCGGGGGTGTCAGGGTGGTCATAAAGCCCTGCCTTCATTACAATAACTTAATTAAAAAAAAAATTAGGAGTTACGACCAAATTTTGGAAGAAGGTAACTTCTAAAGTTTGTTTCATGTATTTGATTCACATGGAGTGCAAGCAGGCGGCGTTGTAATTGGTAGAATCTAAAATGGCAGATTTGTGTAATGAGGGTAGGGATATCTTCATCACCCTGTATAATGATCATTATTCGAATCTAACTATAACATTTTCGTTACACAGGACAACTGTGTCTAAATTTACCGAACAAGACTTGAAAAATGTTGCCAGTTTCGAAAGGATGAACATCGAGCAGCTGAGACAGTATCCCATCCAAGCATGGAGTTTAGTTAAGGTGAAATGAAAACAATCACGATCCAATGCATAGTTGATGGTTGCACAAGAACTTTTTAAGAATGGAACAAAATTTCCAAATATTCACAGGAAAGCATCTTAAAAACTTTGGACAGTGACGATGTCATGCCGCTTCTGGATGAAATAAAAATGTCCGGAAACACGGCCAGCTGGATTCGCCTGCTGGACATACTTAAGGACAAGCTCCACCTGAACAACATCACCAGTTTGATGCATCAGACGTCCAATCAATATGGAGATATTTTGGTTAGTGATTTTCATGCCAGCCAATTTGATTTTTGCACCTGATCAATTTTTGCATTTGATTTGGTTTTTGCATCTTCAGGACAACTGCGTGGTCCGGGCCCTAAGCCACTATTTCGGCAGTCCAAAGGACTGGCAACTGTATTTGGTGGAAGGGTTAGGACCCTCCATTCTGAGCATCCATATTTCGGACATCATGAAAATCCGCCATCCTCGGGCGAAGCAAAAAATGCAAGTACAGCCTCATCATTGCCGCTAATGACAACGACTACATTTGCTAATTAATCCAAGAATGCGAGTCATCTTGTTGCAGATTATCCATGCTAGAAGACACCATCGCCTTCCGTTCTCTCACTTTCACTTTGGACGAAGAATTACTCATCTTGAAATTAGTGCAGGACATTTTTGGCCCCGTGGAATCTTGGGAAAAAGTGAATTCGAGCCTGGCCAAGTATATTCCGTTCATGCCGGCCACACAAATGACCAAACTGAAGTCACAAGTTGTGAGTGAAAGTAACACGTTGAATATCTTTGAAAAAAAGTAAAACAATGTGTAGTTCGATATAGTCCCTGCTCCAAACGTGCACATTTTTACATGGACGCAATGTGAAAGTGGGCTTCTCCTAACGGCTCCTAGTCTGGCAGTGATTGCTTGACGGCGGGCAGATATGGTTAAGATAGATTAAATTTGTGAACGTTACATATTTTTGAACACTACTAAGGGAGGGGAGTTGAAATGAAATTTTGGAGCAAGAATTGTCAAACTTCAGAGACAACTTTGAAAAAAAAAATGAAAAAAAAAGGAAAGTTTAGGATTATACATATTTATATTTTGTTCACATCAAGGCGGTTGATGCTCTGTCACTGTTAGGAGGTTTGAAATTTCCCGACCGTGCCCATTCCCAGCCAATTATTAGCAAGGTGCTGAAACACGCTGCTCTGGAAAAGCAAGTGGACAGCGAACTTTTGATAGCTCTTCAAAGGTCAGTTTAACATTTTTAATTTAAAATAACTAAGCATGGTAAAAATAAAATTGTTCATGTTAAAAAACTGCAATCTGTAGGTTAATCCGCATGTTGGGCAACATGACAACGTTTCTCACCGTGCAGGACATAGACTTCTTACCAAGAAGTTCTTTGCAAAGGGAAGACATTCAGAAGACATTGGCCAGAAATCCATACTTGACCCTAGAGGTAGGAGCTGACCTCGAGCATCTACATACAATCTTCATGAAACACGATTAAATCTCGACTTTTTCATCGTAGTTTGGTAGGTACGTTTTAGATGCCTCAAAACCCAGGGAAGGAGAATGGACCAAAAGGGACGTCCAACGATTGAGGCCATTTCTGAAATACGGAGGCCCTCAGATTCTGTCCGAACTGGCCTCCACCAGGTTGCTGGACCAAAGGACCCTCAGAGATCTATTCAAAGAGACCTACGTCCACTACACTATTGATCGTGGGCAGGTTTGTAAGAATATGAAACCAGATGAGGGAATGTTTGGTAGAAACCAGACGTTAATACCCCGTCCACACCGTGCACAAACGAGTTTACAAACCTTTAAATGAGCCTCATAGGCAGGTTTCATAAATCTGAAAGTGTGATTTTCGGATTTATAAAATCGGCCCAGGGGTTGCTTCAGTTGCTTACACCTCTGTCCATGAGTACAAGTATTTAAGAAATTGTTTTCTAGAAAATTGCTGGAGACCAAAATCGAAATTGCATGTGTACATATTTCAAGTTTGTAAATTTCGTCGAATTTGAAACCAGATGAGGGAATGTTTGGTAGAAACCAGACGTTAACACCCCGTCCACACTGTGCACAAACGAGTTTACCAACCTATAAACCTCCTAGGCAGGTTTCATAAATCTGAAAGTGTGATTTTCGGATTTATAAAATCGGCCGAGGGGTTTCTTCAGTTGCTTACACCTCTGTCCATGAGTACTATAGTATTTAAGAAATTGTTTCTTATAAAATTGCTGGAGACCAAAATCGAAATTGCACACGTACATATTTCAAGTTTGTAAATTACGTCGAATTTGAAACACTTTTTTTTTCCGAATAGTTGCAACTCGTGGCGAATTTGGCCGAAACTTTATTCAAGCAAAACAATCGCTGGGATATCGCTTCTTTACCGCTAGCCTATTTAAGAGGTCAGAGGTCACTTTGCAAAAGTACGTTCTGCGAAAATGAACCAACTTCGTCAATATCTTGCTTATTTTTATGCAGTGATGAGCAGTGAGGATATTGCTCGTCTTCCGGCGGAAGACATAGGCAATGCCATGGCCAAACTGAACGTGGTGGCTGAGCAACTGGACATCCTGCAGACGATGGCCATCGTGCAAAAAGTGAGCCTCATCAAACGTTATGAAGCTGGACACATCGCTATAGGCGATCATCATTTAACAAATGACACGTTTCCATTTTCAGCTTCTGGAATTGGGCTTGAAAAAGTTGGTTCCCAGAGTGTATTTACGACCCAAAGCGACCTTTCTTGACCTCGTGCCAACCGATGCGATCGATTTGCTGACCGAAGATGAGCAAATGCTTCTTTTGCAAAACATGCCTGACAAGTCTCCTCACGTAAGGGCAACTTTACGACTTTTCCAAAAGTGGAATTTAAGATGCATGTAGTAAGATTTGCATTAAGTGCCCCCTATTTTAGGTGATAAGATACGTCGAAAACCAATGGCGAAAACGAAACATCACATTAGACGATTTACGGTAAATGAATGGTTGCACTTGATCATATATTGTATCAAATATAAAACTAAGAATTCACGCTTTTCCAAAAAATTGTATTCCTTGTCACCACCAGGATTTTAAAAACTAATTTAACCAGTTTGAAAAGTATATCTTATGTTGTCATAGTGAACGGAAACTGATCTTGATTAAGTTGATTATACTTTATATACTTGATCAGCAAGGACAGTATTTTGACAAGAAGCATTACTTGCGAAACTCTGCATCACTTCCCCACAAATGAGATCATGGAATTGTTAGTCATCATACGATTGACCCACTGCCCGGTTTCATACACCACGGTATTCGCCTTTTACTTCTCAACTATCCGAGTTTGTTCTAATATTCTTCGGTATTAATGACAGAATGGCATTTATACATTTTAAGTCCAAATGTCTGGCCAGAAAGGTCAAAGCCCACCTGGAGTCCTTGGCCGAAAACAACATAGACGATGAAACTGAGCTACTGTCCATTCTGAAAGAATCAGAATTGGGAATTGTGGGGGGTGATGTGCTCATCCATTTCAGGTAAACATTATCCAAAACAATTGCACATAGACTATCTAGAGCTTGGATCATTCGTAAATTCAAGTTTTTAAATACTCGTTATAGCGCCGAAGCTCTTCAAGAACAACTTCCTCCATCCAAATGCCTACTTATATTCTCTCTTATTGGTCATCTGCCACTGACCACAATCAACCTCCTGCAGCCACACGAAAAAAAGAAGCAAATTGCCAGAGCGGCTTTGAATTGCATCGTAAGTACAACAATGTAAGATGATGCAGCTGGCATATTGATGACGAATTTATGTTTGGTGCACTTGGGCAGGACAAACAAGAAGATTCCCTGAGCACGTCCGACATGACAGTCATTGGCAATCTCATGGGCTACTTGTCCGAAATCAGCATCGACAAAATGCCCGCCGATATTTTCACCTCGAATTTGCCCTATTTGTTGGGTCGGGAGAATTTCGGGAATTGTCCCAGCCAAGTCGAGCCCAAAGAATTCTTGGTGGAGCCCTGTTTGAGCCTGGACATGAGAACATCCATCAGGAGAAAATTGGTCAATGTCTTTGGGTAAGTCACCTTTAGGCACAGCAGCACAGCCTACTAGCGAGGAGCTTCTAGTATTTTATAACTATTTTTCAGTTTGCCAGAAACGTGGAGTGAAACTGAAGTGAGGAACATAGGATGTTTAATAAATACGCTGTTTTTGGAGAGCCTGCAAGCAATCAGAGATGTATGGACTCGTAAAGAAACATTTCCTTACAACTGCATATGGCATCTCAGAGTTTGTCTTTCATCCCAACAGGAAGTTTTGCTCAGTGTGTCCGACGAGCTCAACCGTTGCTGGAGTGAGAATGTGCAAGAAAGCTACACAAATTTCGCAGTCTACAAAAGCCTTTGCCAAAGGGAACTACTGAGTGGTTATGTCATAATCGAAGACGCAAAAAAGCAGGTTGGTTCATTGTGACCTGTCATCTTAGCTCATAAACTCAGGTCACTGTTGATATACTGTATATGTTGAGTTTAGTGTATCCCACAAATAAATATTTAAACTTCACCAACATTTAAAATGTCACAAAAACACTTTTTCGAGAATTCGAGTTATCAAATTTTTCCTATTTCAGGTTAAATTGCGACTTAAAGAAGCCGCAATGCGTTCTTCTCAAACTGCGTCCAAAATACGCAGGGGTAAGTCCGTAAAACAAAAAACATTAGGAAAACATTTGTTGTTATTGTTGTAAATGTTTGAATAAATTCCAGCTGCCAGTAACAACCCACTAACGTGTCAAGCTATACAAAAGAGCGGGTTCAACATTATAGACGTAATTTCGACTGAAGAGTTGGAAAGTCTGTCCACCGAGGAACTAAAAGGGTGCTTGGAAACGCTAGGGAAATTCCCATTGTCCAGCGAAAATGCGGTTATTTTGTGGAGAAAAGTTAAACAAGTAAGGAGTATCTGTCTAACTACTTACATGCAATGCAATACGATGCAATTTTAGTAATTGCTGGTTAATACTTGCTAATAATAAAACAACTAACCAACAGTTACTTCAATTATCCTCTTCAAGTGCTTATTTAGACGGTAATCATTAAAAATATTTTTAAATGGTCATTGCAGGCTTACGACAGGACAGTCGCCAACATGGACATCGAAATATTTTCTCAAATGGGCTATATCATCCAGGGCATGAACCTTACCGAAATTAGCAGCTTGCGTTTGGACAACCTCAACATCATAACGATATTCGGAGCCAATCGAAATTTTAGTTTGGACCAGGTATTCACGCATACCATTTTCTACCATAACTACAGATTCGACCCTGATCCTCAATGGGCACTATTAAAAGTGGGTTTCACCTAACTGCTCGAAGGCTGGAAGTGATTGCCTGGTTGTAGGGGCTGTAAAATCTCAGATTACATTTTAGGTAAAGTCGAACATAATAAAACAAAAGGAACAAATTTCGACAGTAAGATCAGGTGTTATTCTTCTACACACTTGAAGTACAATTTCTGCGAAGCTTTGGAGCAGGGTCGAATCTGTAGTATACAATGTTAATTATCAATTGGCTAATCGAACATTTTTTTAAAGCTAAACGGTTTAGCAGTCCAAGTCAAGACAGATTATCAATCGGATGCCAGCCGCTATACAAAAAAGGATTTTTTAACTTTTGGATACATAGTTTGTGGCTTTGAACTTTCAGACATTCAAAAAATTACTCCGGCTCTACTGACGTAAATGCTTAAGTACAGGGTGACTCGGTAAATCTGCCTCAGGTGTAGACTTCTAGTGGGGAACGTTAGGGGGTACATATTCGACTTTGTTTCGTGCAATTTTTGAAATAAGTTTAAGACACGAACAAGACTTAGGGCAGATTTACCGAATCCCTGTACACATATGAGCTTTTAAAATGCCCTCCCAAATCATGGTAAGTCCTTCATCAGATTGGCTTCCTTTTTCGTACAGGGAAATCAGCTTCAAAATGAAAGACCAATTCACCAAATGTCGTCCAGAAACGAGGCACGAATTGGCCAAAAAAGCTGTTGCCGGATACGGAAACCCCACCAAATGGACATCGGCCATCGTATCATCCCTGGGGCCACTTATAGGTGCTTGAAAATTAGGATATCGAATGGATTCGTGAAAATTTAATTTACTGGCCCTTCTATAGTTAAGGATGAAATTTATGAATTTAATCTCAGTCCGTTATTTTAGGTGGATTAAGTTTGGATGAGTTGGTTTTAATCCCAGGTAGTAGTTTCGAAGAGCTGCCACCAAGCAGCATAACTAGTATCCCTTTAGAAGCCGTTAAGGTAACTCGATTTCCATTCCAGATTACATGGACAGATTCAAAATAATTTTTAATGGATTATTTCTGCAGGTGTTAAGGCCACAGCAGTTGGGCAACTTGAGCTTCGAAGCGGTCAGTTACTTGAGCCAAGATCAACTCGGCCAGCTAAGTCCTCAGCAAATGGAAACGATCAACGAAAAAAAGAGCTTAAACAACAAAGGGTCATCAATAGGTGGGTAGGGGATGGAGGGTAAACTTACGTCGACTGAAATTTCATTAATTTTCATTATGCTTATTTTCGTTTTACAGTGGCCGATGTGATCTGGATTCTATCTATAATCACTTCGTTAACCCTCTTATTTTAAGAAAACTAGTAAAACATTTCATTATCACGTTATCACCATATTTAAGTTTCTTGTATATGGGGAAGTTCAAGTATTACGTCATCATCTGTGGGTGGGGGATGGGGGGGTCTGTGAATGATGACAGACCTGCATATTGCGAAACTATGTGATGACATAATATTTGAACATAACATAACCCCTCATACACCACTGTACTGATCAGTCGCAATTACTGTTATCGCCCATTGAACCGTTTTTAATAAAGTGATTAATTGGTACGATTTGTATATGGAAAATCGCCATGAATTGATGTATGCATTCATGTAAACGCTGTTTAATTAAAAGATCTTCTCAGCCAGTCTCTTCAACGCATCTGTCATTGCAGTATATGCATCGGTCAAATAACACTTAAGTTTGATATTATCGCCATGGAATAATCGTTGGAAGCTAGTCTAGACTCACTCAAGTTTGTGGGAATGCTTTGAAAAATGTGCAAATTTAAAAGTACTCCACGTTTTTTTCGAATTATCCACACCTAACAGCATAACAATGGGATTTTCCGAGTTTGTGCTTCATTTCCAATGCTGGGTATTGGGAATGTACGAGCATATGTCCAGAATTGCCACGGAAAATGCCGATAAATGTCTCCCATAAATACATGTACACTCTCCAAATGTATGAAAACAGTGTTCCATGTGATTTTCAACAGTCACGGTGTGATGCATTTTGAGCGATTTATTTCCAGAACCATTTCACTCGTTGCATTGTATTATCGAGCTATTCACACAAAGTAGTATAAAACTGAACAGCCATTGAGTTCAGAAAAGACATCCACGAAAATGCATCTGACCACCGTTGCTCTTTCCATCAGCGTTCTCAGCTTCGTCGCTCATTTAGAGGCAAGTGCCATTTCATGATACAGTGTAACTACATAATTTCCTTACTCCCTGGTAACCAAACACATGAAATCAAAAAAAAGTTCTTTTACCTTTTTTCCAATGCACTGTTTGTTAATCGTAACTAACAGTTTTTTTTAAAAAAATAACTGTACCAATTTCATGTCTTAAATGTGGACATCAATCGTGACAAAAGTATTTGCTCTTCACCTGATGCTTTCCAAAAACGTTTTCGACTAATTTGATTGTTTTGCAGCACTGTAGTAGCAGCATTGCAATTCCATCAGACCCTGCTCCCAGGCAGAAACGTTATACATGCATTTTATCATGGATTTTTCCGAGTTGGGACAGCTATATAAATTTCACCAAAAGTGGTGGCTTAAGGTTAATCAACAACAACCGTGGTAAACGCAGTTACATCGACGATCTTAGAAAGAAGTATGACCATGATAGCACAATGGCTTCACACACAAGCCTTCCTTCGACTGCAGTGTCTTCTGATGCAAGTACAGTAAGTGGACGCTTAAATATTGTCATAATTGTTATGGGATTCTCAGACTCCCAAGACAGCATTTAGAGAACCCTTGCCCCTAAATAATGATGTCATCAATGACCAAAATATCGATAGATGATGACATCATAATACTTGAACGTCCCCATATCGAAGTGACTCAACTACATTGTTTCTTGCACTGACCTCTGCAGTGACCATTACAACAATTAATTAAAGGAAATGTGTTCTCATTTCAGGCGACAGAAAATGCAACTTCAACAACCTTTGCAATCATCCATAGAACATTTGGTTCGTTTACGACAAATAATGATTCAACCACAATTTCTTCTAAGAATTTACAAAATGTTACAATAATGCCCTCAGCGACCACAGAAGAAACAACACCCTCTGAGACCACAGAAGAAACAACACCCTCTGAGACCACAGAAGAAGCAACGCCCTCTGCGACCTCAGCAGAAACAGATATCCCAAAAAATGCAGATATCCCACAACCAACACTGAAGAACAAGTTGTCAAAGTTAATTCACAAGTTGAAGAAATTGCTCTCTAATGTATTCCCATTTTAAAAGCAAAAGTTCACGTATACGGTACAGAGTATATGGAACTCGAGCAACCACAATTGTATATAAATTGTACACTTGACTTTCATGTTTGTTTTATTTCATACCAGCGAACGTAAATTAAGTCGTCATTGGAGCTTCACTATTAGCCTAAATTTCTGCATTTGGGTTCAGTTCATATTCCACCTGCTGTGGGTGTACATCATTCATGCTAAAACTGCCCATCAGTTTCGAAACCACGTGCCTCATAATGGCGAACAATTCGACAATAAATCAAATCTGATAAACTAACAAAAATGCTACTCACCATTTCCCAAGGGTGTTTTTTCTCGATGCTCGCAATTGTACGAAAAATCTCCGAGTTGTTCTTTCTGACAACGTTGTTTTGGTTAGTTTTAGGCAGCGACTAAAAGTTACACCACATTCGAACAGCGAAAGCATTCCGAAGCAAAAAAAAATACAGCCGGTATGCTGCGCCCTCTAGCAGCAATCCGTTAAACTCGGGAAAAACGCCTACGGGTATCTACGCCTCGACCTTGGGATACCTGGAAGCGAATTACGGAATCAGAAACTAATTATATGTCGTAATCGTTTCATTATTTAAAAGTCAATTTTAGTCCCCCTGTTTCCCCGAATAACTTTTCCCGCAATTTCTGTTTGCGACAAGGGACATTTTCTCATTTTAGAAACATTTTGGAAGATAAATTCAGCATGGCTACTTCTTAAATTTTCATAAATAATCACTGATGTAAAGTGTAAAGAATTTGAAGAAAATGACACATCAATACCACCGGAATGCTGTAAAACAAAACGCATTAACATGTACTGTTTACATTTTTGACTATAATGGGGTATAGTCACATGTACATGTATAACGTTATATTTCAAGTTTACACAAAATATATTTTTTTTATATTACGCGGTTTTGTTATTGTGTGGCTGCGCCCATTTTGGATATTTGTGAAATGTTGGCAACTCCTCGTTAAAGTGGATGTTTAAGTATTTTGTCATTTTACGAAAATGATGACGGAAGTGTGGGGGATGGTAGGCAAAACAATAAAGAGTCGATTTGGCATTAATTATTTACTTGTTTTCTAAATGTTCTAATGATGACGAATGCTGATATGAGGTGGGATGGAGCGTCTTGCTAATTTAGCTAATATGCTAATTTGCTAATATGAGAAATTTCGCTAAAAAAAATAAAGTTTAGCGTAGTTATGACGTAATAGTTGAACGTCCCTCATTCTTCTGATAACTTAAGACTGGGGTACAGTTTGGGGCTCAATAGGTCTATATGTTTAGCTGTTGTGCCCCAGTTTAATTTCAAAACCACCTGTTTTTATTTTGCCTTCCGGCAGCTGATATGCTTTATGGTCCAACCCCTTTCATATATTTCATGTCAAGTGTATGTACATGTACGCTTTCGTGTGTCCATCGGGGTTAGTGTACCGGTATTGAACTTTTTCGTCCCCACAGGTCCCGAGACATGTACATGTATCCGAAAACTGGCCCATTGAAGCATGACCCAACAAACCTGCCATTTATCAAAACACAATGGACTGGATCTATTTCGACAAACACAGGTGGGATGGGTAAAGTCAGGAAGTGCTTGTTATAGGAAATGAATTAATTAGTCAGTGAATGAACACTCGGTAATTAACTACTATGGTACGTATGATAAATGCGATTAAATATTGATTTTTCGTTACATGATATTAGGGGTGACATATTGGCACAGGGCGATTAACCCGAAAACTGACCGCTGATTGATCGCATTTTCATTTCAATGCATGTCTAATATACACGTACATGAACGTCATGGTAAACAAACAAACTAAGGATATATAAACTGGAGAGCGACAGACACAAAACAACGTCAATCGAAGCTTTCATTGCAAATAATTCGCAGTGTTTCGACAGAGTATTTTTCCAGTCAGAATCATGTCTGCCTTTACCTACATGTTCATCTCCGCTTGTTTGGTCGCAGTGATTATGGTCAGCTCAGTAAGTACACTGTATCTTATGCAATTTACTATGTATCTCTTGCGATATCTTTTAAGATATTATATGTATCCAATGGATATACACGTAGTTTAATTTCCTAATGTTACAGTCTAGCACATGACCTAATCTATACACTGCGATAATAGCTACAATGTATAGTCGTCCCGGCAAAAAAACAAAAAAATGGCGTCGTTCAGACCAATAGGATGCAATTTCCTGTTTGCGATTCGTCCATCCTGTAATGTAAATCGAGCATGGCGGCCATTTTCCTCTTACCGCAGAAACTCCTGAAACAGTACATCGATAAGCCGAATCTCAGATTGGCTGGAAAAATGTTCGTTCTTTTGCCGAGACGACCATAGTTTAGCTCGGATCAAGTTAGTTGACAATCAAAAGCGATTTAATCCTTACCTATACACAGCAAAAGCGTATTCTGTGCGCCAATACACGAATGTTGGGGTTTGCTATGCTGGTCATCCAAATCATCATTCAGTTTACAGCATTTACATTTCTTACTGCAAATCCCACAGGCTGCTGTAGTGCAACCCACCGAAGACGACTCCGGCCCGAGCATCGAAGAACTGACCGAGAGACAGACCCAAAGTCTAAACATTACCGAATGGTTCAGGACCATCATCCAATTCCTGACCCAGCTGATGAGTGGCAAGGGCGTGGAGAACATCAAGGCCTTCGTCGAATTATTCAAGAAAGCCATCGCCGGCTTCACCAACACGGAGCGCACTCGAGTTATTTAATTCATGGGACATCGAGTTCCTCCATTTCGCGAAAATATGTAATCAATAGTAACGCGGTTTTTTGTACGTTTTAATAAAACTAGTTTTGGACAAAATACTGTACGTCACGTTCCATTCTTTCAGCGCGCAGCAACACTGCCCACTATCGGCATCACAGAGGCGATTTACTACGCGTCTACTGCTGCATGAAAATATAGTTCCTTAAAAATTTGGCTACTGGTATACGATTCTGTTGAAAAACTTGCCAGCGATGCGAGAAAAATGACCTTTTGGAATTAGTGGATCATTGCAAGGTCGCTTTTCCCCGCCACAAAATAAACACCACAAAAACGCGAGAATTCAAAATAGCACTAGTCAGAATTCTAATTGGAAATTCAAGATGGCGGATTTTGTGGTAAATTCCTACGATACACTGTACAATCGCAATGACTGGAACGTGACGATTGATGAGGTTCAAAACGTTCACCAAAGTGAAGAGTGAAAGACTGCGGTTTTCAGTATCCTCGCCATCAAAGCAGTAACTAGCAAAACATCATTCTTTTTAATATAAATTTACATTAATCAACTATACACGAGAAAAAAATGATGCCTAAACACGCAACACCATTTTCGTTTAAAAAAAGAGGAACCACACATACAAAATGAAACTAACTACCGTGATAACGACCATTAAATTTTAACAGAACTAAATGGATAATACAAAATAGGCTATACAAGTACCTGATTAACGTCATAAATTAGCTTATATATATTATGTATATTTAATTACAATTTCAAATTTCGTACAATCATAATCGTAATTAATCATGAAGTTGTGACGTTTGACTGAGGGTAAACCTTCCCCCTTACGAAAATTGCGAAGGAACGTAATTTTTAAGGGTCGTCCATAAATGAAGTTACGCAATTTTGATGGATGAACAATATCGACCAATAATATCTACCATATTTTGGGGTGCAATACAGTACTTCGATTAATGTAATCGTCGTTTAAAACTTGTATTACCGACTCTATATGGTTATCGCCGATTAAAACATGTTTTTAATCGTCGATTGCAAACATTAGTTTTCTTGGTGCAGTTCGCCATTTCGATTTAGGGAATTGGAGTCGTATGGTTACAAATATAATGTTTTCGAGCGAGTATTTTCAAACACAATTAGCGATTAAATCTTTGACGGGTTATTTATCCACATGATTCTTATAAAAAAAAATATGATTTCAGATTGTCCCCTTAGACGGTACTTAAACCCTGTATACTTATTTGTTTCGCTAGGAAGGCATCAAATAACTGACTCCTGTTTATTTATACAAGACGCGTATTGAAAATAGCCAGATATACGTTCCAAATCTAAATTATGTAAATGCATAGTTATGGTAATTAACGCTACTATTTATAGGCCTATTTCGTTAAAAAGCAACGGTTGATTTACTTACAGTATGTCCGGTTGCACCAATCATCATTAAATCCCAAACTGGCAATTACAGGTTCGTTCGACGGGGCCAATAATGTACCGTTAGGCTTTAACGACGATTAGTTTTAACCGGAACTCGGTGCAACCGGCCATAGGAGAACAGTCAACAATTCATAATACCTATAGAGAGCGAGAGATAATTACTGGAATTTATTAGTTTCTAGGATCGACCAAATCCCATAGGGATGTCCATAAGCTCCACTTAGTAAACACAACTACTAGCGGATATACAAAAGCTTTGATTGTAATTTACTAACCACGACTAGAATTTGTGCATAGAAGGAGAGAGATATCTGGGTTCAGAAAAACTTGGGCAAATTTGACAATCAGTAAAACCTAAGAAAAAAAATGCCTAGCTGATAGGCATAACAGATTTCGCTGAAATTTTTCGTCTTGCAAACAATTAAAGCAAATTTTTAGTTAATCAGCATCATTTAAATGCAGTTGCTGGGGTGTTATATACAACGTGAGTCAAATGGCCCCCTAAAAGTTGACGAAAAGCACAATTATGTCAAAAAGTTTAAAATGACAGTTGCGAAAGTCATTAAATCCAATTTCAAAGTTGTATTGGACGACCAGCAGACGTTTCTGGGAATTTATTTTGAATTTGTAATATGTCAGGCTTGTGTCACCATGAAGAGTGCCAATTCAAACAATACTGCATGATACTGATATGGAATTCTTCAATTAGGCATATCACAAACAGGATTGGACTACGCATTGCTTGATTACAAACCAATTGAATTGCAGGCATCACTTAGCTTCACTGCCGCTCAAGAAATGCGAAATAAATTCACAGAAACGCTTCCTAGTACATGTAATAATCGAACCATTCTAGACTAATCTATAGTAGAAATACAGGCAGATGGAACTGAAGGACAGACAATCAGAGAGGTGTCGCTTATCGATTAGGGATTGCTGGTTTTCAGTTGTTGAAAGGAAAATGGCTGACGCCTCGAGCTGAAGCGCCTCCAATGTTTTTTTTTTGTTGAGCACTTTCCTCTCACCAGAGGCGCTGTATGCGAAATACTAGACTTAGTCAATCGCAAACTGGCGATTGGATACTATTGGTCGGCGCTTTCAGCCCAGTTCCATCACTTCGTGGTTCTACTATAGTCTTTCTTTACAACTTTCAAGTTGAACTCTTGCTCTTAATTTACTAGGTTAGGAGATACGTTTAGTACGACCCTGATAGAAAAGTTGAAAGTCAATTCCGGAGACGCTCCTGGAAAACTCGTTCACGACTCCCTACCATTACCACTTTTGTCATATTTGAGCTTTCGAGCAACTTAGGGGGTATCATCCTCACTCACGTTACATAGTGAGACTCACCGACAGGCGACCAGACTCAAGAGATTGTTGCAACCAAACTATCCTCGAAAGAAACTAGACAAAATCAAAATACAGGCGCTGGGAAAACATACTGAGCACAATAAAAAAAATAAGAAAAGGTGTTTAGATATTTATACATTTACATGATAGATATATCACAGTTAAATGAGGGTGATGCACATTATGCCGCAGAATGGTGCGGAGCGAAGAAGCAGCAGCGGACCTTACACTGGTACATTTACGTCAATAAATGTGTCCACTGCTTCTTGTTGGAGTCCATTGGGAGTGTGCAACGCCACTGGTGGCGCTGCAGTCAGCCAGTTTCATGGCCGTGGAAGTAGGATAGAAGTCTCACATTCAGTGGGAAGTTTTTCATTTTTCCCAAATAAGCCCATAAATGCAGGCTACCGTGGTGGAAAAAGTTAATAGAGCCATGTATGGAATCATATATGGCTGGGACATGTATGGTTATATCAGAAATTGGACATGTATGGCCATGTATGACCATATATGGCCATATCGGTCCCTACATAGTCATATATGGCCATATAAACACGTAACGCCCATGTAAGTCCACTGATTGAAGTTGTTGCTTAACTGACCTATGAGGAAATAAACTTATTTTCAAGGGCATTTTTTAATTCAATGAACATGATTTTAACTACGGAGCATTATTAACGGGAGGACACCATTGCGTTCCTCCAAATTTATATGAAATTAATATGTAAAATATAAAACATTAAATAATTAAGCTGCGATAAATTTATTACATTTTATTGAAATGCGCATCTTGATATTTTACCATAATACGACATTCTTACTATACTTCCATTCATCAAAATTTTATGATTGGCAAAATACATCTGTATTAAACAGTATCAATGGACATTTTCAATCTCTTCAAAATATGTATCAATTTTTCGATCAATTTTTTTCATGACCATATATGAATCAAAATGGGCTTATACGGCATTCCAGACCCCATATATGGGCTTATATGTGGCCATACATACACTTATATGGCTTTCCAACCCCCATACATGGGCATATGTGACATATATAATCCCATACATGGCCCTATTACATTTTTTCACCTGGGTAGTTATTTTCTCTGTGGTACCCAATAACACTGTTGGTATTTAAAGCATTCCGGATTTCTTTTTGGGCCATTTTTTGGCCCATTTCTGGGCCATTATTTTTGGCCTAAATTTACCGAACTTCGCCATGTGATTTGCTGAAAGCATCCTACTTTCATGGGAGCTTACTCGACTGCCACTAGATGGCGACCCTCTCGCTGCACACTCCCAATTGCTTCTTCCTGCTGGTTGCACCATTCGGCTGCAACTATGTGGGCGATGAGAATGAAGAGTGGCCAGCCGCTGTTAGCACAGTGCTGAGGATCCGTCCTCGCTGGACTTGGGGGATGCCGAGCTGGCCTCGAAGCAGCGGTCCAGCAGGTCCGCAGGCACCAAGTTCACTTCGCTGCCACCTCCGTTCCTGCGGGTGGGGGCGGCGCTGGTCTCGCCCTGGGGGTCAGAGTTGAGGCGGGCGCCCTTGGCGCCGGCGGGCGGCATCTGGCGCCTCTTGATGCCGTCGTAGATGCACACGATCTGGTTCTGCGCCGGGTCCACGATGAGGACGTCCTCCGCCTGGAAGGCGGCGCACCACTCGTCGCCGGACAGCGAGTCCTCCACCAGGGATCCGTCGTTGCCCACCAGGCCCGTCAGGTCCAGGCTGCTGGGCGTGTCCTCGTTGCCGTTGGCCGGTCCTTCGGAGGAGTCGCTGTTGTCCACCAGCTCGTTGTCCTTGTCCAGCTCCTTCTCCAAGAGCCGGTGGGAGGACGACGGCGAAGACGATGCCGAAGAGGAGGAAGATGCAGACGAGGATGATGATGAAGAAGAAGAAGAAGAAGAAGAAGAAGAGAAGGATGGCGATGATGATAACTGGTTGTCCTCGCGCGAAGGCACTGTCACCCGGTTGTCATCCGGGTCGTCGTCGTAGAAGACGGCGTCGTGGAGGTCCTCCAGGGTGCCGGACTGCTCCAGGGGGCGACCGAAAGGCGAGTCTTGGACCACCTGCTGGTAGGGCGGCGGGTAGGAGTCGGAGCCCTCCGTCCGGGCCGTGGGGCAGCAGTCCGGGGAGATCTCGGGGGTGACCAGGATGACGTCGCCGCACGGCCCCAGGGTGGACGTGGTCAGGCTGAGGCTCCACTGGCTGCCCGGAAGACTCAGGCAGTTGGAGTCGCTCTTGGCCTTTTCCACAAGGGCCGGAGAGATGGTGCGCAGGTCCGCCACGGCCACCTTGTTCACCGGCTCCTCCGGCGACGCCTGCCGGATGTTCA
Organism: Cylindroiulus punctatus; assembly: GCA_034695085.1. Lineage (NCBI taxonomy): Eukaryota > Metazoa > Arthropoda > Diplopoda > Julida > Julidae > Cylindroiulus > Cylindroiulus punctatus. The sequence continues at coordinate 447 of JAQFYZ010001102.1, read as the reverse complement.
CGTTGTTGGCGTCGTTGTAGGTGGCCATGCCCCCCTCCGACTCCACCGACGGGGGCAGGCACGTGGCATTCTGCTCGAAGCTCAGCTCAGCGCCCAGCAGGCTGGGGGACCGGGGCGGCGACTCTGAAGCGGATTCATGGAGACACCATGTGAAAAACCGTTTCCAGTTAACTTGGCCCGTGAGGCCCCGTATTATGCATGCCGTGCAATTTCGTCTAGCATGCATTTCAAATCAGCCCATCAGGAAGTGCTGGCTGATGTAGTACATGCTAAACTTTTCACCACACTGTAAACCGTAAAGGTACCAATGCAGTTTTTGTGGGATACAAATGTACATTTGCACTCCATATATCATATATGTATACCCAGTGAAAGAAATAACATCGTGGGGCCGTGACTGGAGTATTAGAATGTGGAGGATTTATTTCTCAGTCAAAATTGTCCCGA
>JAQFYZ010001101.1:0-27489 GCA_034695085.1 Cylindroiulus punctatus | reverse complement strand
GGATAAACGAATCGCAAACAGGAAATGGCATCCTATTGGTTGAACGGACGCCATTTTTGTCTTCTCTCGTTGATTTGCCTATGGCTTCAAGAAATACATTTCTGAAAATGTGAAAGTATTTTATTTTATGTACTGAATACATTTCTGAAAATGTGAAAGTATTTTATTTTATGTACTGAATGTTGAACTTCATGATCGTCCCGCGTATGCACAAAAGCAAGACAGTATGCATGATGTGCCTCGTTGATCAAGGCGTTAAAAATAATGTTAGTTTCAAATCTTTCAAATTAAGTTTTGATAAGCACGTACTGTAGTGTTCTGTGCGCCAGTGCGCAGTCTTACTGAAGCTCAAGAACTCTTGATTAAACTCAAGTGCAGCAATGTCATTCCAAGGGCTTGGAGAGGATCACCACATTGTGGTGGCCTCATCCACACCTTGATGCTTGACCTACACTGTACATGTAGCTCATTTGAACTAGACGTACTAGTACATTACGGGAAGGGGTTATTCGGATCACGATTTACAGTGTATAAATGTCACGAATTAAGTACAGTATAATGTAAATTATGCTGCGCAGGTGTGCTTCTTAGGTGTCTTATCCACATATCTTTATTTCAAGGTGGTATAATTATGCTATCTAAAATTGTTGGTGTGGGGGCTATCGTAGAAATAATTCCCTTCAAAACCTTTCCAAGAATGTCATTGCTCGTCTTTCGTGGTAAACTTTGCGTGACAACACTTTCGCCGACCTTGAAGAAATCTTATCTGGTAACCATCGTTATTGATGGCATCTTTCTAGGTAATACCCATTTGGCGCCCTGACATTCTTGGGGAGTCCCTGCCCTTATAAGTGTAAGAATTTTTTCATTCCATTTCCATTGACCTCGCATATTTTTAATGTCAGCTTGAATGTTGATGGGATGCCCTTGGGCGTGTTGGCCGAGCTTCATTAATTCAGTGTTGGTCGTGCTATCGAACCTCTGGTTGTTGGGCACTAGAGGTTGAAATGTGCATGGTGTGATCCTTCTCTATAATGCTGTTGTTGAAGGCATACAGTACCTTTAATCGAAGGGACAAATGGATTTCATGATTTTAATTTGCAAGTTTGCTCAAAGGCAAGTTTGAAAGCCTGAGAATGTTCGTCTATTGGAAGGGAGATTAGTTCACAATGGACAGGTAACAACACGAGTGCTTTCATTTGCTTTGCATGTATTGTGGAAATGTGGACCAACGTTTTTCATCACGAGTTTTGTGTGGTCATTCTCTCCTGAATATTAAATGGTGTTCTTAAAATGATAGCTCCTTAATATTATGTAATGTATGTACATGTACATGTAAATACATGTACTGTACATAATTGGTGGTACTACAAGATAGTAAATGTCAAGCCAAGTTGTCCATTGTTCCGTGCTAGGACTACCATATTACATTTGTCTTCCCTCGTAATCATTCCCTCACAAGCAGTGACTCTGAAATTCTGAATTGATGACCATTGAAGGAATTTTTCTAAGTTTCTTAAGTTTGGTGTACTTGGGCCTATGTTTATTTATGGTTGCACATACGGTCACTTTATGCCTCGCAACGATGGCAGTACTAATTTTCTTGGAAGTATACTATTTGACCATTCAAATTGTTAAATATATACACTGTACGTGGCGAAGTCCCTTGTTTCCGGATTTGTTCAATTGACTGCACTTTATTCCCTCACTGGATAAGTTGAAGTTGGAAACGCATCAACGGATGTCAACGGAAGTGGCTTCATCAGTTAATTTGCCATAATCATCAAATAGTGCTTCTGTGCCTTCGGTCATATATAGGACATGAATTGTGCACGAATTTATTGGCAGTGTGGCAAATCATGAGGAATCTTCCTGCTCAACAACTTTCAAATTGGAACCATTGCTCTAACCTTACTAATTTGCAAGATACATTTTGAACGACATTGATCGTGAACTCGCTGACTTGCTATTTCCAATTTACCATATTTGCACTTTTGAGCAATTTTTATGGGGGGACATCTTTCTGAAGCACCCTGTATAATGGCAGCTGTTGCTCTAGTTTTCTAAAGCATTCCCAGAGGCATTAACAAGCGTGAATTAAACTCATACCGGGTACAATGTTAATTAAATTGTTTTCTATATTGCCATTGAAATCCATTACAAGTAGGATTGTTTAATTTAGACCAGTCCCTATCAAGCATTCCCAAGCGCTACTCTGTTAGGAGCATTATATTTTAAACTACATGGCGTTTACAAAATTATGACAGTTGAACAACGCACAGCTGTACTTCATCCACTTGTATTTAACTTAACTTTATTTTAGTAAAAAATCTGGTTGGCAGATTTCACGAGAATGCATAACTTTTTATGTCAAAATAGTGGTTGAAGCCAGCATCTGTCATATGGCACTGAATCTTTCTGGTTTCCCAACTCTCGTGGATATAACTGACGTTTGAATTCCTTCACCTTCTCCAAATTGGCATGGCATTTCACATGGAAATATTGAAAACCAACTGAAATATTGATGCGAGTCGTTGTACGCCACATAAAACGTGTGCTCTTTCCTATTCATGGCGAGCAATTTCAGTCTGGTCCAATATGCAGAATTTTGGGAATGGTGCTCTGCTCTGGAAAACGTGGATTTGCTGATAAATGCTTGACTTTCGGTTTGATGCTTGGGATAATTTAAGTTTACTGTAACACCTACGAGTGACAGTTGAATTTGCAACGGTGGATAAAGTGACTGACATGTCTCCAGTCTCCCATGCACCATTCAATATAAAACCGAACAGTGCAACAGGGAATTTTTCTTCTGTTAAACCGTGTTCGCCTTTCTGCTTTTCATATCGACAGTTGTTTGGGGCCGTCCATAAATTGTTCGTTTTCATTTAACTGTCACTGTAGGGCAGAATATTTGGTATGTATGTACATGTATATACGAGCCTCTGGGTATGGTTAATCGATTACGTAATGAATGAAAATACTGGTAAATACTGTTGTTCAGCTTTTTCTCATTTTAGATATGCGGTTTAAAATGTTCATTCACGTTTAGGAAGATGTCCGGGTTTTAAAACACTGTAAAATGCTTACCGAAAATGTCCAGGATATCTAAATTAAATCAATCGCAAAGTTTATCCTTTTTACCCTATGTTTACATGCAGATTATACGATAGTTTAATCTAAAAAAGTTATGTATGCACCTGTTTACCTACGTGCATCTGTACTGAACTTGAATCTGGGTGTTTTGAAACATGCCAGTCACCACTAGGTGACAGACAAAGGTAAGGGGGCGTTCTAATATTGGCATCAAAATTAATGTTGCGATTTACATTGCCGAATTGTTTTATCAGTTGGATTTCAGTCGTGGCAATGATGTCATAAGTTTCAGAAAAATGATGACATCATCATTTGGCAATTCCCTCCTTTTCAAGATCATGGCATACTTGAGCATATGTAAACTCCCATCTAGTGAATTGGCTTAAGGTAACTTGATGTAAGGTTCTTAAAGCTGACATATAAACATAGAACAAGCTTCCTTTGTCCTGGTGCAGTTCGTTCAACCCTTGCATAGTCGAAGCTTGTGCTTTCAAGACGGTCAATGTGTCCCCCTACTTAACTACATGGTTCTCGTATACTGTCTCTTAAATCTTTGTGTTTATGAAAGCTTAAATTACTTAGCTCATTTAAGAGAGAATTTCTTTGTTTTTTCGCCTCAACCCTTCAAACTTTCAATTTATGCACACGAGTGTTTTTGGAGAAAAAAAAATACAAGAAATTCAATTGGAAGGAGGAGGAGGAGGAGAAGGAGCAGAAAACTGAGGGAATCAGATTGGTCTTCAAAATTGAATCCTTCTTTTCTTCAGTCGTCGCCAGAATTTTGCCCGTTTGGTCGACTACACCACCCTTGTTCCTATTATAGAGTATTCCCCAAACTCCCTCGACATATTGCAAACTGTTATTTCCTTAGCTTAGGGCGGTATTACTGGGGCCTGTTGTATGAAATGGTCGGGCAGCTGAGTTTATATTGATCTTCAAATAGCTCGTTGCTGTTGCAGGCACGCGTCACGTTTTCCCATCTGATTACAATACATTGAGAAAACTGTTCCTAGTACTGCGGGCTAGTATACTGCTGTCAGTCCTCTGTAGAAAGAGCCTCTTCTTCTGCTTGGCAATATCGAGCGGAACTATGACACGGCCATATTGCTCGAAGACTTTTGCCCTTCGACTTCTAAACTCGGCTGCTTTCATATACTGATTTTTTTTAAAGTAAGAACTGCTTTCACCAATGTTTGTCGAGCTTCTGGTAGGATCAGGATGCATTAGGCCCGCGCTCTATTGATGGCTGCTGCATTGTGCTTCATCCTGCAGCTTTGTTACTTTTAATCAAAATCCACAACTCCAGCCATGATTAAATGTTCGTAACCTCGAAGAGCTTGTAAGGCCTCGGTTATGCTTTTCTCTGGCCGGCTATGCTTTTTAGCTTTTAATAACCTGGTGGTCAGCTTTGCCTGATGGGTGCGCTCGGCGAAATCATATTCCAACTAGCCCCACGATGGATTACCTCAAAATCGTTGATAATCGATAAAATCCCAACTGGATAGATAGGGTGCGGATTTCATGGCTTCTGATTGGCGCCAGGGTGAAGACGACCACTAAAAAGTGAAAGATGATGATGAAGTGGTATATAAAGATGGTTATATGATATGTATCAGGCCATTGATATGTAATCTGTTTTATGATGGAGCTATATAGAGCAATTTGTTTCTTCGGCTACGGTTCCCAGTAGTCCCTGCTTCGATAGCAGATTTTCGTCTTTATTTCAACTATACTACTTCGGAAGAGTTGATCGGTGTTTAGTTTAGAACATTTGAGATAAAAATAACTGTTCTAATATAGGCTGCCATAGACCGAAACCGAGTTTCTCCTAACAGCTCGTAGGCCTTCAATGATTGCCTATGGTCAAATGCTGCCCAATAAAAGCAATTGGCATTGTTAGGTTTGGTTAAGCTTAAAATGATGTTTTTTGCAACTAGCACTGGTGTCAGTGGTATACTAGACAAGTAGGGTTGCAATGTGAGGATTTTGTGCATATTTGGAGATGGGATAATAGTAAGTGTTATCATCTATAGACAACATAGCTATATAGTCGTTTTGCACATAATCAGAGGAGTGCAAAGATTTTTGTTAAAAACATTGCATGTTAATTAGCTTCGACTTATTCTTTTTTATCTACACATTTCTTTATGACTATCACTGTAAATTGCTATTTTCTCAATTTGCCCATTGGATCTGCCTAAGAGAATAAAACGGAATTGCGTGCGACATAGGCCTGCAGGTCCATATCGGATAGAAAGCAAAGGTTTGAAATTTGTCCAAGTTGAATTACCGCCATTCAGTTTTATGCCTCCATTAAAATTTATGTTCCACTTGTTTACCTCAGAGCACAACGTATAGATTTGCATTCGCCTTGCGAGACCCTTCACTCGCTATGGATCTTGATATGGAAATTCACTTACAGTATGATATGCATATGTAATGTACATTGACAACGATCAATACCGTAAAAACCTTAATGTTGCCAAAGCTACAACTGACCCAGAAAATAGCAGTCTGTGGATACTTTGGGCGAAATGCAATATATAAAATACAGCCCATATAATATCGTCTCTATTGCCGAGGCCTCGCTGTTCTTCCGATTAGGACATGTTTCCCCATTCGATTTCTACTATTGGTGGCGAAATCCTCCAGATCCTATATCAGATCTGAGAAAATTGGATGCTTTTCTAAACAGTATAGTAAATGAAGTGTACTACGCGTATTGATTTTCCTACTTTTTTCATGTTTTTCTTCGGGCGCATTTGTGCAGCTCTGAGTGGTCATGCCGACATAATATACATGATATTGCTGTATGTTTCGGGTGTTATTTTACTTTTGTGGCAACATTAGGGCAGTCGCAATATGAACTACATCAACAATAGCCTAATATAAAAGTTTGTGATATAATTCAGACTGTCCCAAATCGGATTACTTTCCTCTAAATGCCCTCTCTCGACTCGATACTTTAGTTTTTATACGAAGGCAAAAACCCCGCTTTGCCATGAGACATCTTTTGACTCTGGTGATCTTTTGTCGCATGAATGGACACACCTAAAGATGAAAAAGAGGAAACGCAAATGCTAAAGTGCTGATGTAAGACAACTCAACTTTTAAGATGGTTGTTGTAATGATGTCCGCTTGACTGTGATTATAGGCTATTGATGGTACTTAAGTTGTTAAATCTCAATGGGGAAATTAACACTTACATGTCCGTTAAGTTCCATTCAGTATCATGTCGGTATAGATAGTTTCAAACCAGAAAACGTTTTGGTGACCTTTGACTTTATTTTTGTTATGTGCTTTATACTAAGACGTACGCATTCATATACAGTATATATATTTATTGGCACTCGTAAGCTTCTGGCATTTTTGCATTTTATTGATTGCTTTTGTTTTCTAAATGGCTTTTGAAGTTAAGCATGGCTGTTAGATGGATTCGCATGTTGCAGGCCTTCAGCAATATCTCAATGCAATTTTTCCCTTTGAGGGTGATTAGAAAGTACGTACATGTACGTCTCCATGGTATTAGTTTTCCTTATCTGAAACTGTAGGTTTTCAAGTATGAATACATTTATTTTATCTATGTCCTTCAGCTATAAAACTAATCACAATCCGGAAATATGTTTTACTAGAACATATGCCTAATATTTTTACATTTGCATTATTCCTAAAAAATGAAGCAAGCAAGCAAAAACTTGATGCTTTTTTTCTTTTCTGTTAATAAAAACTATGTGCAGATCGCTTTTATGATGAGGGTACTTTTACTGTACATAGTCCATTTTATAAAGCAGAGGATCCTTGGTGTTTTGAAACACGTCACCACCCAACGTTTCCCTAAATGAATATACGAATATTATAAATTAAAACTGATTAAGTGGTTCGTTGTTTTGGCATTTTACTAATATTATTCTACTTGTTATGTGCTGAGTATCTGCAAACGAAGCTGAAGAGTTGGCTCGCTAACCGGAAATATATTTTGCATTCCTGATTATTTTGAATAATGGAATGGCATCTCGTTGAAGTTGATCTGTTTCGTATACAGATGGAATTCGTGGCTATTCCACTTTCAAGTTGGAGTTTGCAGCAAAATTGCTGGACATTTTCGAATAAACCTTCATATCCCCATCATTTAATTGGTTCGCCTCTATCAATAAGCTGCACATTGTATGAGGTCCAAAGCTATGTTTATGTTTTAGTAGGAGTCTATCGCGGTTCTGTATTTACATTCGCAGTATTAGATATCGATGGAATAACTTGAAGGATGTTTTGAAAGGATTTTTTGCCTGTCTGTGTTTGGTTGATAACGGCAACTTCATGCCAACTTTCTTTTGTACAATATCTTTTTGTATTACAGTGGTCGATTGTGGGAAGTGCGCTACACTTCACTCACGTTAGATGGTTTGCCATATAATGATGACTGACCTGTGACGACCCTAAGTCATGGATTTCAGCAAAATAAAATCAAGTGTGGTTGAATTGCAAAGTAATAACTTGGAGGAAATTGTCTAACATTGCCAACTGCGGTTCGAAGAGGCCTGAAATCACTCGGGAGGCAAAGTCTGACATCACGGTTTTGGTAAACGTGTGTGAGGCAATGGTATGCGATAATGATTGTGTGTATCTAGGAATTACGAAAATATCACGATGCCCATTTTTTGATTCACCAAACAAGTCTGTGTTGAATCGCACATCTTCAACGATTGTTGCTAATTGCGGCAGGGATTTAATAAGTATCTGCTAAATCCAGACTCAACTATAGACACCTGTTTTAATACGTATAAATTAAATGCATGCATGGTATGTTGCTCAAATTTTCTAAGATTATTGGGAGTGTGCAACGCCACTGGTGGCGCTGCAGTCAGCCACTTTCATGGCCGCGAGAGTAGGATAAAAGCCTCACATGCAATGGGAAGTTTTTCATTTTCCCCAAATAAGCTTGTAAATGCAGGCTAATTATTATTTTAACGGTTTTTGACTAACTCTGTGTTACCCAATAATACTCTTTGTTGGTATTTAAAGCATTCGGTATTTATTTTTGCGCCACGAGCCTGAGTTTATCGAACTCGGCCATGTTATTTGATGAAAGTATCCTACTTTCATGGGAGCTTACTCGACTTGTTGCTAAGTCTAGTGTCGACTGCCACTAGATGGCGACCCTTTCGCTGCACACTCCAAATACCAATAGCTGTCTATGCATATGTCATTTGTACAGGTTTGGTGGCCAAAGTGGTCAGGTGAGTTTTTTAAAAACCACACAAGTCAGGAAAGTTCTTTATTTTTTATGTTGGTAATACACTGTATGCGCTTTAAATTTTTTTTTTCAAAAATAACTTGCATTTCATGACTTAGAGTACATGCACGTAAGAACGAGCCTTGATGGTAATTTCCGATATCGGAACAAAAAATTATTTAAATACTGAGGGGAGTGGATTACCGGTTGAACAAATTGATGATGAGGGGGTGCAAGATAAGGATGAAACATAATGAAGACACGAATGTGAGAAGCAAAAACAAAGGTATGCGATGAATTTCAAGCGTTTTCTGGACTTTTAAGAGGCTATAATGGGAAGCAATGAAAAGACCCTGCATTTTGAAGCAAAAACACAATAAAATTTTCCCATTAGAACTTTAGAAACCTTAGTGAATGTTGGATGGAACCACGTTAAACATAAAACAGCTTTTGACTCATTTACTGCAACTTTTTTATCGCTTGATTACGTTAAGTTCCGAGCTTGTCCTTTCTTCGGTTTTCTATGTTTTATTTCTTGTTAATCGTACACGAAATTCGGTTTCGTGTTCGTGTGCTTTCAGTTTTATATTTTTTTTATTTTTCTTCTGTTAGCACGTCAGTTGCAGACAGAATAATTTGCCTTTCGTCGCAGGCTGGCGGTCCTATGTTGTTGATAATTAACATTTAATTAGAACGCAATTAAAATTTGCATATATCAAGGGAAATTGCCATCGAAAAGTTTTGCGAATGGCGTGCGAACGTGAAAGTGGGCTCGCGCATTTGCGACTGCAAATTTATGCAAAATGAGAAGTCGGTTTGGGACGCTCATCGATTAAGCATAGTGTGAATAATGAGGTGCAAATAGTGGTGTTGATGAAGTCGATTTTTCTAATTTTCCAAACTGCAAATTACAGTCGGAATTCAACGCCATGATGCGCGCTTTTTTCTGCTCGAAAATTGCACGGTCTGCAGCTTAGGCCTACATGAATTTGCCATTTAGAAATCGTAAAAAACGCTTACTCTTTTGGGACATGGCCCTAATAGGACGAAATTATGAGAAGCAGTGCTACTCCTTAATGAAAAATCGATAACGAAATTTGCAGCCAGATAACATGGACAGTTTCTTTTTCCAGTTTTTGTGCACTTGGTAAACTTTTAATTAATGATGTGAACTTCGGTTACTTGCTCGGTTAATTGACCCGAATTTTTAACTTAGTCCGAATTGAACTAAGTGTATTCGAACTGGGCTGTTTGTGTTACATGAAGTGAACTTGATTCTCTGCTGCTCCAAAAGATTTACTGTTTAACGGGGAATGTAATGGACTAAAGTCATGAACTTCGTGTGGCTTTGTTTATAACCCTTGTTGCCCAAACTCTTTTTGCAAGTAAATTATTGTAAACTCGAGTTTACTTGAGTTAAGAATTGGCAGGAGACATTCTTTCAAGGCACCCTGTGATGAAATGAGCACCTGGCTTCCTGAATTCTTGGTAAATTTAAAACCAGATGTAGGATGTTTGGTTTGAGCATGCTCAGATCATACCCCCACGTTCTGTATTGGTTTATCATGAAGCAGATAATTATGGATGTTTCATAACATCATTACATGTCCTGCCAGCTAGGTGGTACTTTAAAGGCATGTTATACAAATTCTACTAGTGATGTCTTATGCTAGCTTTACACTTTTGCCTACGTACCTACGGAGGTGATTTTTATATTTTTATATAGGTTAACCTTGGGCACACTTGGGCAAAAATCTCCCTAAGAAGAAAAAAATTACCTCTGTACGTGGGCAAAAATTAAGTGTAATGCCCAGCATTAGGCGAGTTTTAAGCCATTGTTTGTAAAGTGTAGTTTGTGAAAAGTTTCGCATTTCAATTTTAGCATGCTCAATTTAACCGTGTTTTCGTAAAACATTTTCGATATCAGTCAATATAGGGAATTAATTTTTCGTTTTCAGAAAAGTCAAGAAAATTGGTAGTCTGCTCTAGCCTTCGCTGAAGCCAAGCCCGTTGGTTTAACACCAGCTTTCTTCTTACACTCCTGACTCATTTACGCATGCATGTGCAATATCCCATAAAATCCTGAAGCGTTACAATTTCCATGTTTCACACATTTGACCAGATGAAATATTTCACCTGTCAGTGCAAGGCGTTCGTGCGTGAAATTTTTAAGTACATTTTTTGGGTGAATCCTCCCCTGGCTCGGTGGACCCCTCTCGAAAGTCCTCGCAATCAATACCCAATACTTTAAAAATTCGTCGGGGTCTCCCATTCGCAGTGATATATGACAGATTTTCACTTTAAGCCCTATATTTTTAAAGAGAAATCTCGTATTCGCCCCCTGGATTCGTTAAATTGAAAATTCGACGAAATTTTCACCCATTCTTTAGCTCGTCGCCTTTGGCAACCTGCTTGAATAGCACGTAGTTAAACGACAATGTTTCATCGATTAGTTTTGCCCATTGATGCACGCTTTCGACGAACCATGGAAAAGCCTTCATTTGTTTTCTTTTATTTATGTAAATGCTTGTGACGAACGACTTCTTCGGGCCATCCGAGTGTTTTGGCGAAAGTTTTATTTTTCCCCACTTTTCAACACGAAAAATAGTCTCGTAAAAAACAGGATTAGAGGAAAGGATCCTGTGGATTTCGACTTGATTTGTGTAAGGCAATTGGCAGCAAATGTACAAATGCTTTGAAGTCTCTATCGGCATGGCAGTAATGCACGATGGGGGATAATCTCACACCGATTATTAAGTTGTTCACTTCGTACCTCTGTGGTCAACTGGGATAGGGATTATCTACAATGTGTACAACTATCGGCATTTATCTCTTTGAGAAAACTTTACTATGGTTGGTCGTATTGCATGCATACGCCTTATTACAGCCATTAATACTGTGTGGCTTTATGTTATTGCCACAATGCCACTTAATTTAGCTATATACTACAGAACTTGTACGAAATTTTGATGTGGTTACACAATAGATCTTACTCATTGAAGACTGTTTGTACTGTATTTCTACTCATATTAGAACCCGGATCCCTACCCATCCAATTTGGGAAGTCATAAGTGCACAGTATGAGCTCATCACATTCGTAACCTCACCCATTTCCGTAAACGTTTTGGGCAGAGCAGATGGGGAAAACCTAGTATATACATGTAGTATTGTTTTTTTGCTGTTAATTTTTTTACCCAAATTTCTGTTAACATTTGGCATTTCATAATTGGTTTTTGGCCCACATTGTTGCACAACCCTAATTGGGCGTTATAACAGTGTGGAAATGTGGGCAATGAGTGTAAAATAATTGTTATATTATTTTATAATTGAGTCGGTCACCTTGTAAACTTGAATTCTTCTATGCTTTACGCAGATATTAATTTGTGGCGCAGTTATAACCCGACGACATAAGGTGCTCATTAGCCGAATGAATCGTGACTAATTAATACCACTTATGTGATTATGAATTCTGACATTTATAAAACTTGATTCAATCTATACTGGTGCATGCCAGGCAATTAATTTATCTTGGCTGGATTTTCGGCATTGTCCTTTTTTGATGCAAGTTGCGATTGGCTGCACATAATTTTATAACGATGTAGTCGAATCAATGGCAGCAAAAGTATTGACATTTTATTGGGATATGACATCAAGTGCTTAATTTACTATCTCGATTAATGGTGTCGTAAATGTCATTTACTTAAACTAAATTACGGTATTTGGTGACGTTAAAATATTGGCATCACATTTTTGGGATTTTACTATCCCCGGTCGATAATGACATAACATTTACAGCATTCCCATTACACAGAGCCAACTAAAAACATGGTGTCACTTACATGTACATAGAAATGGCATCTGTGTGTTCTGTTGTTTCTGTACGAGTATTATCGTGAACTGGAATGCTGTCGACATATGTTTAAAATGGCTTTCACATAATTCCTACCAAAATCAGAATATGATGCAACAATAACATTTTGATTCTACATGAACTGAAATACACGCAAGTGCAACTTATTTTTTGTCACTTTGCAAGTCTTTGCATGATGCAGAAGCATTTCTCCATTTATTTCCAGTGCGTTTGAATTTCTACACAAAATAGTAGTTGATCGTTGTTCAGGTATCTTCGACATGTGATGGCGCTCTTCGCTCCTTGCGTGGTATTGGATTTTCATGGGAAGCTGAAGTGGCCATTGCTCTTTTCTATGGGCATGGGAATAGCTATAGTTTCATAGATGAGGAATTTTGAAGTGTTATGCTCCACTATGTTTCAATTTTATGCTCTGCAATTTTTTTCCAGTAGGATATGCCAGACGTGTGTATGCATTGGATCCCTCACACACGCAGGTCTATAGCGTGTGTTTTCGTGTTAATAAATCGCGTAAATTATATTCTACCTTTGGATATTAGCCACCTAATCATTAGATGGGTTGGCCACTGTAAGCAGTGTTAGTCCTTCGTTAGCGTTTGTACCTTGGCATGATGGAGCAAGGTCAGACAGAATTGATAAACCTGAATGTTACACTCGCGTGCTAGACTGTAATGCAGCATTTTTTTAATCCTAGCCAGGCATTGCATTTCTGTTAGACCTATCTGGAAGCTTGTTATTTTATTGAAAATAATCGCCACCCTCTACCTCCGCATTATGGCGTAGAAATTGGTATGCACATGGCAGGTTTTTATCTGCACTAGCTCTCCAGCTATTAGTTTTTTGTTTTTATCTAGACGTTACCACCATGCGTATTTACTTTTGTTGTGATTATTTAACAGTAGCGTGTTAACCCCCCATAATCGGATAGGCCTTCAGAAGCGTACTAATAGTGTTTTCATGGTGTTCCTTGTCTCGAATGAACTCATGTTTACCGATAAATTCCTTTTCAGAATCATGCCCTGATTTTTTTTAGAGTGCTCAATTTTTCATTTAAAGTTTTCTTTTATCTCCGGGCTAATATTGCCAGACACAGTAATAAGTTTATGTATGAATAATTAGTATCTCGGTAGGTCAAAACCATCATTATTATATTAATTTTATTATTGCATGCAACATTCGCATAATTCGCTGTAAATTGTTCTGTACCGGCACACACGCAGGCAATGGTAATCCTTTTTTAGTTAAAATTTTGACATTTTCTTTCCTAGATTTTTAATGACCTGGCACCATGGGTTTCTCACGAAACGTATATTACCGCATACCACGTAATTAGTACTGATGTGGGAATGTGGAATTATGTACGAATTGGGTCAGCATATTTCCCGGGGGAAACTTTGAATTGTGCAATTATTAAAATCAACATTGATTTAGCCAAACACTCTAAAGTATGAAATTAACCGCGAACTGTTTCAAATGTTTACTTAACTTATCCTTTCATGTCTGGGGGATCAAAAGTTAACCCCCCGAAGGAGGAGTTTGGTTGAGTAAGCCAAAACCAAGACTTAGCAACCCATTATGACAACTTTGATTTCCCTATGTAGAAAAATGTCATTGTCTTTGTTAATTATCTTTATCGAATAGGTTATTGCAGCCGATAATATTGCCTGCAATAACCTACCTACTGTACATGTATAGTAGATACCCCATGATCCTTTAGGTTAGGGTGCTTTCAAAATTGTCATCAAAATGTCGTGATTTTCAGACTTCTAGCTTCGCCCTCAAGTTAACTGTAAAAATTTCGATTTGAGAACAACTTCTCTTAAAATTTAAGCATACGTATCCTGAGATTATAGGCTTTCTGGAATGTATACTTCCGTACGGCTATAAATAAGAAACAATGTCTGGCTGATTAATTTAATGTGAATCGATAATTATTATCTAGCTTTGTGCAAATTGCCTAGAAGAAGCAAATGAATATTGACATGAGATTTCCTCCAGCAATTGTTACCTCGTTTCAAGCATGATATGCCATTGATTGATACATCGTTATCCTGCCAGACTCAAGTTTAACTTCACTCAATACAAGGGGGACCGGTGCATAACTTACTGCATACCAATGGTTTTTAATTTTTATTTGCTTTTTTGCTCAGATTTCGAGTAACCCAGGCAACTGTAAAAAATTATTTTCCGATATACTGCATGCATGAAAAATTAATTGCCTTGAATGGCATGTTTACACGCAAAGCCCTCAAGGTTGGGAATTGAGTAGAGTAAATTCATTTAAACAAGCCGGGGAAAAACAAGGTGAATTAATTAAGCCCTCATTACAGGCAGAGTTAATTGCGAAATGTTTAAAGTATCAAGGGTTGGGATATTGACCATTTCAAAAGCATCGTATACAGTGACATGTACTTTCGAAAATGCCCGTATTGGTCAACGTGCACTTGAACGTGACTTCATCATATTGGAAATGCATTTGACACTCAATTTCACTACTCAGGTACATGTATACTGCAATTATACATGTATGTGTACTGTACCTAGTGCTTGGAAGTACAGGATGAGGTAGAGGTGTACTAAATGTGTGGTGTTGACGGCGTGGATCCATATGACCTATTTCAGAATGTATATAAAATCCAGAACGTCATTAGTGACTATTCCTGACCAACTCTGGCAACCCTGAGTTGAACAATTATCTAAGTTGTTACTTTGATTCTCTTCTGTGTGCCAGTAAAGTGGTTTGCTTGTATGGCCATCAGGCAATGTGGCAATAATGCGTTTCGGTGCATTGTGAGAATACTTTATGCTACTAACAATGTAGGTTTTAAGGACGTGATTTAGGTTTAATCACTGACGTGGAGAATTCAGGTGTGATTTTATGACAAGCAGGTGGCGCCGCAACCGTTAACTACATGTATAATTTAAAAATGACGACTATGCATGCAGGGAGATGCTCAGCGTTTTCTGGTACAGTTTACCATCATGTCAAATTACTCGGAACTCTTCGAATTTTTCAAAAAGTAATTTTTGTAATGGAGGCGTAACTTTATGAGCACCCTGTATTACTTCAATGTGTCACATTATAAGCTGAATCTTATAATTTACGTTACTCCCTGATGATCCTTCAACAGTACGTTTGATCATCATACAGTATTAATACCCATGATTGTTTGGCCTTCAATTGATTTTAACAAACATAATGAGCCCACTGTGTCACCCTAATTGAGAAGGTCTTTAGGTATATATTTTCCAGAAGTTCGGCACTTATTACCTATATATTTAGAGCGCTTTAAGGACTCGTATAATTTAATTTTTTGATCAATTTTCATTTGGCAGTTTAACGGAATGATTGATGAGAGGGGGTTTGGACATCACATTTTCGCAATGGCGCTTCGAACAGCGAAATTTACTTTCCGTTAGATGGCCTTTCCAGTTGTAGACAGTAATTACATATACCGGTATACAATTTGTCCGACAATTTTGGGCTGTGGTGCAAGGAGCTTTTATGGACGTGCAATCTATAAAATGGCTTTCAGCTTCGTGTTTCAAACCCCTTTTATTGAATTGGGGGATGGAAATGCTAATCGTTACCGACAACATCAACACACCTACCTGGATGCATGCCTGCTTTTTATATTCGTATGCTGTTCGCTATGGCTGCTTCCATAAAATATTCCTCTTCGCAACTTGTTCGTAATATATTATTTAGTTTTTGAAAGTGGTTCAGCTATTTTCGCCAAGTTTTGAATTCGTTAAGATGGCAATCTTGGTCGACGTTTGATCATTCCATACCCATGCGTTAGTACATGTACAGGGTGATTCTTTCGCTTTTAAAATTGTGTGAATCCTGTGAAAATTGATATGAACCAACCTTATGTTGCAAAACAAGGTCCGCCTGGAACACATCGCACCCCTACTTGCTCAAAATACACGAGTAGACAAAATAACTACAAGACGTTCATTTTTATGGGGTTGAAACACACTTGGTTAACATTCAATCATCATCTGCAACATCAGTTCTTCTTGAAATGAACACCTACAAGTGTTGCGCATTCTCTTCTCTAGTAAAATGTTATACTGTATTATGGTATGGAACATTTTAAGATTTGCTCTAGGGATTTTGGAGAAAAGGAAGCTGTGCCTTTAAGTTATAATCTCCAGATGTGACCAAAGTCAATGTTATTCTAATCTGGTGTTCCTGATAGCTAGGGTAAACGTTGAATTAAACATCCTTGCTCTAAACCATGTTACCAACACAAAAACAAATTCTTCGTACGTGTGCACTTCAATTTGTCATTGTTGAGGTGTTCAGTTATTTCGTCCTCGCCCTGTAAGTGCGTGTCAATTTTCGTTAGAATCGACAAAAAATGTGTGAAGTTATTGAGGAATGTTTAATTTCCTAGCGATAGAATCGTCCTGTACAAGCAGGCACATGTTAGATGGAGATTCTCCCTCGAGACATAATGCAGTTTTAATACATTTTAAGCTTATGCCTGGAAAAATTATTAATATTCTGTCTGCTCGCATCTACGTAATTTCTGAACCAGTGTTTCGTGTATATAAATGAGGGTGTTACTGAGCCTGGGATTAATTAAGCCGCTTCGAAAATGGCGTTCGCGCTTGCAATCTGTTCGCAATATCCTAAAGTTCCGGAAATTAAGCTTGACTGATAGCGATATAGAAAAAGTGCGAGCTCGTTAGCAATACGTAGCTCAATATATGCGTCCTGCAAGAAGCATTAGGCGTTGAAGTGCATTCTTCTATACGTTTATGCCGTTAATGAAACTGCATTAGTGCTTTCATATTTAGCACCCCCTTTGACATTCGGCTAAGAAACAGCTTGGATCACATTTCCTAGCGCCCATTTTCTTCTGTTGCTATCCTTAATTTTATCTGGAAATGTAAGTGCCTCCTCGAACAAAGTCTCCCGAATTTGCTAAAGTATCATTTAAATGACTCCGGGCAAACAGTGTTCGCGAGGAAACGCTATCTTCGAGAAATAAATTAGTCCTAATTAGTGGATTCTATTCTTCATTAATTACTCCAGGCGTGCTTATATTGCCATTTCCTCTATGCTTTTTCTGCTGCTTATTTTCACTGATTTGTAATATGAACATCGAACGATTGTGAATAATTCCTCAACGAGAAATCAATTCGGATATCCATTGTTTAGTGTATATGCATATGCATTCGATGTACTGTATAGATAAATCATTTTAGTAGTGGGATTGGACGTCGCTCTTCATCTGTTTGAAGACTGGCAGTTTAATAAGATACATGTATATGTGCCAAATGTATGTTTGTTGGGTAATAAAACTGTTGAACATGGGCAAATTCGCAGTCTAGTTTGCATTGAGTTAGCACATTATTGGTCGCCATGTTAAGTTGTAAGTGATTGTAATGGCCGAGCTCCGTCGTCACTTTACAAATTTCAGCAGAAAACACGAAGTTAATTTGTGTCAAATATTGAGCCCTGCCAGGTAACCATGCAAGTAACGTTTTCGGTATTTCGTTCATGCTCGTAGAAATAAGAACTTACAAAATACCAAGATATTAGTTATTCTCTCGATTGAATTTCTGTTGGCTGAATTTCAGGTTATGATCTGGTTGAATCCCCCCTCCACAATTTATGCAACAGAAATATAAAATTCCATCGCAAACGATTGAACGCTGCCAGCGATAATTGAATTACTCGAAAATTGATTTCAGACTTTACTTCTTCAGAAATCGTGTGTTTTATAGCCAGCTAGTTCATGATTTTGAGTCTGATTGATTCTCTACTTGCATGAGCAAAAATTTCTTTTATCGAATTATGTAAAACTAAGATATTTCTGGCTTTCTATGATTTGATGGAAATGGTGCTTAGCTGCACATGACAGCTTGGATGGCTGCTTGCGCATTTCTTTTGGCAAATTTAATTCAGCGTCTCCAGAAACCGTCTAGTTAAGAAATTGTTTGGCAGTTTGTTGAAATTGGAACCGTTTATCGCGTATGAGTTATTTAGACAGCAGGAATAATGCATTAAAAATTAAACGAACAATGAGCGCAAGATATAGCTGCTTGGCCCAGTCGAATCAGTTGTTTATAATTTGTATAAGACCTGACCATCCCTTGTTTCAAACAAGATCTTGTTTTGTCAATTTTTCTAGCTACATGGATATCACGTGTAATCTTTAACTAAATGAACGAAATGCCAGCATCATTGTCTGATGTAGACACTTTACTTAATTGTTGATTTCGTCGACGTCTTAATGCTAGCGCATCCTGACACGCAATGAAATATTTCAGTTTTATCTCACATGCCTACTCGTGTGTCTAATCATGATTTGATTGTTGAAAGTAACGTTTAGAATTTCTGCGTCTTATATAAATCTTTCTTATCATTTAGCTCGCTCTCCCCGAACTCATAGCGATGAAAAACTGCGTAGTGATGACAAAACACGCAATTTAATGCTTGCGAGGACATAGTTTGCTCTTATCAGACAATTGCTGTTTCCTCGAATGGATCACTTATCATTAGAGGAAGTGGTTTTATTTTTTAACCGAAACTTAGTGAAGGGAAGTCGTGTAGGCCTAGAATGCTCCAGATAAGCTCATTCCTTAACCCGCACTTTGCTCGCCAGCTCCCCTAAGTTTTCATTGTTTTCGATGAAAATTTTTTTTTTTCAATGTTGCCCTGAAAGTGGGCAATCATTTAAAGCTGTGCTGCTTTGCGAGATTGCTGAATTTAGGGGGCACTTAACTTGATCGTCCTTCCAAATGGCCTCTGTTCCGCAAACGTTATGCAAGTGATTGAAATTTCTCTAGCATTTTTTCTTAGAATAACCAAGAAGTTGGCGTGTGTAGGGAAAGTGAGGACAAGAAGGGTTCACGAAAATGCCTCATATCAAGTCGTATCAATGCAATATCCCAAGTCGTAAAAGCAAATATGGACCTATAGCTATGGATGTACATGTATATAATGTATTACACGTTTGGTTAGACCGCAAATTGACCACGGATATGGCCAACATGACCATACATGCCGTTGCATATCTACATGTATATTATTATTTATTATTATTATTATCCGTTCAGTCGGTATATATATACCATACATGTATATACAGTATGTGTATGGTCTAATATATTTATGATTTATAGTTAGTCGTTTGACACATGAACAGCTTGAATAGCCATACGTCATACCTGATATTAGATGTCTGATGTTAGGTGCCATATATGGTACCATGTATGGCAATAGTCATTTAAAATTTTCTATGTGCGACCATGTGTGCAGCAATATGGCATTTTCTTGTGTTATTTTGTATGGCTATAATGACTCTGTACAGTGTAGTCATATTGAACTTTTCCACCCGAGATAATACCTGATATTTAAGTCCAAGCATTGCAGTTTATTTCCCATGGATCCATTGATAATGTTCAGCCACGTGATCAGAAAATGTAAGCTCCTTGTTATCCACTTGCACGCTATGCCTTGTGGCCCTTCTACATGTAGTGCAAAAATTGCCAATGTCAATCTGCATACATTTTCCGGCATATCATAAGCCGCTTAAAAGGGGAAATCGCATTAGAAGATACATACGGCATAAATCATGGACAGTGATCACGTGTTCTCTTTGAGTAATACATATGAGGGGGTGCTTGTGCGCTACTGGAGACGAATGGCCAGACTTAATGCAAAGATGTTGATTCTTTTTTCATGTTTTCAAATGAGATGCCAGAAGAATTCGAGGCGTACGTGTTGAAAATGTCAAACGCCTGTTTTACATTAACTCTTTTGCCATCTTCCTCATATTTTCGTATTATCTCGTGGCCATAATTCGGAGTAAAAATCTGCATAATGAATGCAATGTCTAAACCGTAACTAGACCTGCACTAATTACCTAAATTTAAGTTCAGTTGTCAGCAATCGTTAGTCTATCCTGCTTTCAAACATTCAGATTTATGGTTAATTAAGCAAATAACTTAAGGCAAGCGAATGCTCGCCATGTTTAAAATGAAGTTAAATGTGGTGTACCAGATATTTCATGACATTATGGCGCTTGCTCTTGGGCAGGTAATCTGTTGGCATGACGACACTTTATAACTTAGTAGTTGTGGTGGGTTTTGCCAACCCCACCCTATAACGACCATTCCATATTACATGAACAGCATATAAGGGTGGTACGATTTCTCATGATAATCCTTCCATCCTTCTTTGTAGTTATTGAGATGTTAGACCTATAGTAGAACCACGAAGTGATGGAACTGGGCTGAAAGCGCCGACCAATAGAATCCAATCGCCATTTTGCGATTGACTAAGTCTAGTGGTTCGCATACAGCGCCACTGGTGAGAGAAAGGAGCTCAACCAAAAAAAAAAAAAAAAACATTGGAGGCGCTTCAGCTCGAGGCGTCAGCCATTTTCCTTTCAGCAATTGAAAACCAGGAATCCCTAATCGATAAGCGACACCTCTCTGATTGGCTCTTCTTCAGTTCCATCAGTTCGTATTTCTACTATAACTATCGCTTTGGTCAAGGTGCTGATATTGTGTCCCTGGTTGTGACGTAAACGTGTCAATGTTCTGGCAAATAGGCCCTTTGCTGGTTCGCCTCTTTAATGGCGCCTAAAGTGTCAGTTTCTGAAGCCGTTAGGCTTATGGGAACCCACATCGGTGAGCTTTTGTGATTATCGGATAACTGATCGCACTCCTTGCGTCTGTGTAAACTATTTCCCATTTAATTAGAAGTTGGAAATGGTTAATACATCTGATGCTGCAGACTTTATCTGGCATCCTATAGTCTGGTGCTGCCCAGTTTTGCTGTTTTCATCTCCCTGTACGCACCATAGACACGAGACCTGTTTATCAAGTATTTAATAATAAATCGATTTAACTGCAGGTGTGTGTCCTAGGGAGTTTTCAATGCCGTTATTAGTTTCACTGGATATTGCGGCAGGGTGCTGTTCACGTAATGAGGTGTGGGAGAAAAAGCACGCTGGTTTCCATATACTGTCCATGGGCTTGAACTTGAAATACTACATGAGGGCAATGCCTGCAGCTACGTTTTATAGTCGTGAAATGTAATCCAGAATTGTGACCAGTTCATGTTTACGGCTGTTAAACGCTTTGTGTGGATTTTTTATGGGTCAAGAATTTTGAGTTTCAACAACAAGGGGGGAGGGGGGCAGCGAAAGGAAATAATAAAAATGTTGTTGCTTGGCTCGTGTAAATAATGGCCTAATGTGCATTTTTGAACTATGAAGGTCTTCTGGAGGCATTATTTGGCCAAATATGTAAATTAGCTTTTCGTGTTTTATGGATTGCGAGTTGGCGGTTTTATTCGCGTTTAATGCGAGGGAAGAATGTTGATGCAAATTTGGTGGCTCGCTTCAACGAGTTCGCCATCCTTGCGTGGACTATCCTCAGGCCTTGAAGCTCATAATGTGCCCAATGTGTGTGTAGGAAGGAAGCTCGTCGTGCTGTTCCAGCTTTTGAGTTTTCCATGCAACGATATTAAATAAGGGGGCATGGGGGTATCCGTTCAGAAGTTTCCTGCTCACAATACCATTTACAAGAGGTCAAAATTGCACCAACCTTTCCGCGAGGTATAGCGCAATTTGAATGAACCTCGATTTAATCATGTCTGGCTAGTGATAGGCTTGCCTCGCTTGCATCATTACCCTTTGTGTAGTTTATTGCCCGAATCGAACCTAATCTGCTTTTTTTTTTTTGTCTTTTCTAGGTAAGTTTGTCTCTGCGGAGTTTCACGTGTTCTAGTCCAATCGAAGTTAGTTTTTGTTGGTGATATTGAGGCCTCATCGAGCACTTGGTGAACATTAAGGTATATGTGAACAATACGATGTCAAAACGCTCCTATTTTCTTATCAACTTTGAGTTCGCGGGAAAATTCTCTTTATAACGACTACGAGTACCGTCGTCATCTTGAAATCTGCAATTTATTTCTTTTACGTTTAGTTTATAATAACTAGGGACGGGAAGCAGGTCGATCCATACTTTATTACAATCAAATGTACAGCGACGTTGAATTGTATATCCAATTTCAGAAATCTTATAGGATCTGTTAGAAATGAGCTAGGCATATCTGCATGTTTTCACCATGGTCTAACTGATCATTTTGACGCAGTATGCAAGCGTTGATAAACATATCGATCAATATCGTAATATAATTTTGTATAACTATTGGAAGTTTGTCGAAATTCCTTACTATTGATGACGAAGTTGAGGGAGAGAGTGGGGTATCAATATGTATGGCTTAAGAGTGATCCGGAAGGCAATTCCGTGAGTACATTTTAAATGATTGGCTGATAAGAAATACAAAATATAAACGATAAACTCGTGCCATGAATATAATAGAATGGTGCCAATGCCCGTGGTGTGAGTGAAGATACTTTAGTTACCAGAGTTTTGCTTAACGTTTTCCCCTTGCTTGTGACATTTTTTCTCCTGACTATACCTTTACAACTTATTTTCTGTTAGTAACATGTTAAAACCATGGTGAAATTGTCTTCAAAATAATTAAGAAATATAAAATCGCAAATGGCAATGAATATACAATGAAAAACTATATGAATGCTATCAATTCAACTTTTGCCTTCATAGGCAGAGTAGATGAAACATGGTCTTAAGAATGCTGGTCGATTTGCTTTGCGGTTGGCCATCTTTAAGCTATGCAGCTGTTGCTTAAGGCCACGCTATATCAACGGCTTTATTAAAAGGATATCATTATCTTCGAGCAGTTTAATTATTGCAAGCAGCCTGCGTATGGGCGCAATTTTTCATGAGCTCATTATTGATGGCCCCTTTGCTCATGCCATTTTCACCTGAGGGTAAACTTACTATATTGATTGGTTATACTGGGCTTGGGCGTACATGGTCGGCCTAATGCTGCTAGCATTGGTCAACCAGAAAGGGTTATCTAAATAATTAATTCTGAAAGGTTTTTTTTTTTCTACTTACAAGCTTATTTCTAACTCGCTCCAGCTCGCTCTCCAATCTTAATAATTTATTGGAAATGCCATAACCTTTGGACTTCCAAATGGAGTAACCAGGGGACATTTGAAGTGGTTTTTCAGAGCATTGCAATCGTATACATTGCATACACTTTAGTGTAGTGGTGACTACCAACTTGGATAACCTGAAAAATTCAGGGAATTTCAATTTTTTTAATAAGGGTTGATTTCCTTTAATGGTGAATGCACCGCCAGTGGATACAGCACAATTACATTGGTGGGGACAACATGAGCAGTGTGAATGTGCATGTTCAAAGTTTACTTAATAATTGCCGGTGCAGTTTCTTGGGTGGAGGGGACTACTTTTAATGGGTTGAGTGCACAACTTTCGTTAAAATATCCCTCTTTTAATTTCTTGGAAGTTACGAATACCTGGCTAGTTGCTTGGATATAATGAGTAAAATCGTAAAATAGGCCAATGAAAAGCAGTTCGCCAATATTTTCTGAGCTGTTATTAACATTTTAAACTTTGCTGCAAAATGACAACAACATAGCCTAGCTCTGGCCATGCAGGCATTTTCAATAAAGTGCGACAAAATTAATTTTTCTCAGCATTACATCGTAAACATGTAAATAAGGCTCGGATTAACGACGCAAAATCCTATTTTCTTTTTGATGCGCGTTTTTGGAGCAAGGTAATTGCTAGCATGTATGCAATTTAAAATTTCGTTAATAAAGACCATGCGATGGAGTGTGCATAAAGAATCTGTGCGGCGCAATGTGCACAACTCATGTCACTTGCTTTCTGTCACAAGTCAGGCGATTAATTCGAGTTTTCTCTGGTATGGGATATTGTTAGTTGAGCAATTCATGTTTATGGACATGGCAGCGTCGAGTCGAGATAATTTATGTAATTAAGGTGGAGGATGCATATTAATAAAATTATGAGCATGCACTTATATTTACTACTTGTTTGGCAAATATATAAATTATGGCACGTCGAAGCTAGTGACATAATAGGGATGGAATCGAGTCGTTACAAGAGGGTGAACGACTTGGCCTCATCTTCTAAAACCACTTTCTCAAGTTATTTCTTTATGGCTAAGTAGGGCGTCTATGTACCTCCATATAACGTGCATTGTTTCCAAGGCATATGCTTAAGACATTCTGGGAATTAGATCACCCAAGCAATAATAATGGTGACGCTGGATTTTCCCCCCTTTTTAAATACAATGTGTTGTGGTGTCATGTGAGTGTGCATACGCAATGTAAAGTTATAAAGTATTTGCTAATTTTTCAATACCGTGAAAGGGATAAATGACTCTTGAAATTTGTTGCCATTGTTTAGTGTAATGACCTACATGGTGTAATGGAAACTGTAGGGAACTCCACGAAGAATTGACGTGCAGAATTAATTTATGCAGTTTGCTCCCATTAAATGTCGTTGCCTCAAATTTGTAATGTGTCTTGTTCCCAACTTCCGCTAACTTGTTAAAATTCTCGCAGCAAGCTGTTTCAACGGTTCCAAAACTTGAGTATGGCAAGTCTTAAAATGCTCGATCGTCTATAGAAATCTGGAATTTTAATCACTTTGTTGCTCATCATGAGTAAAATGATACTGTACAACTAGCTGTCGAGCATGCTGATATTTTATCACTTATTTGGCTCATTCAAATTTAACATGAAATTTAGGAATTCTGCCAAGAGTACAGTATACGCTTATATTGTCCTCAGTTTTTCAGACAGCTTATTAGGATTCTAATAATAAAAATACTACGATGTAAGTTATAACATTCCTGCAATTCGTCATTTCGTAAATTGATTTCACTCGGAATGTACGTATACGTCTGTAGTTACGAGGAAATTTAGTTTGCTTGAGATGTCTTAATATTCAACTCCTGCGTTCATGATTAACATTCCACGAGCAGATATTTCGGAGTTGTTATTAGAGACGGTACAACGGTGTGTACATGTAGTGTTTTGAAAATGGAATTCACGTCGTTGAATGCCTTTTTCAATCATAGTTTATATGCCAGTTGACGTGAACACTTGTCATGACTTCGTATAATAATGTCTCTTGTTTCACGCTAGTTGATGAGACCCACGTAATTAGAGAGTTCGTGCAATTTCGAAGTAATATACCAGATAAATGGCATGCCAATCTTTAAACGAGCATATATCGGTATAACGTGCATGAGAGTAGGCAGATAGTTGAGCTGGTAAATGGACCCAGATTTAAAAATTGCCATGTTATTGCTCCTCTAGCATGCTTGGCATTGACTGCCATCTTGAAAGTTTTAGTACATGTACGCCATACCATAGCTTTGACGAAGTTTATTAGAACATGACATTTGACAGTTCATATTTTCTTGAAATCTGCATGCTTTAGATGGAATTTGACTTAATGGGTTTTCATGCGGCTAATCGATGTCATTAATGGACTGAAAAGTATAAATTGGCCATTAACTGCGTAGTTTACAAAGCATGCAATACGTTTGTGATTTACGGCTGAGATGGCTAGTGGTCACGTCCATTAATTATCTACACCTATTATCATGCGAAATTTACATAACCGCAAAAGGCCACATGTAGTGAAAACGGCTGGTCGTTTCGTCTATATGCAACAAATATAATGGCGATTGTATTGAGCATCTAACTCGCATAACAGGGGATTATGTTAATAACTATTCCAAATTATATATAATGTACAATAATTCGCTTCTCGATGGGTAATTTACATCTGGACTGCGTTGCCTCGTTTTATTGTGGATACCCCCGAGCATACAAATTAAATTCCACATGTATGGTTAGAGTATGCATTAACTTCCCCCTCCTCTGGACGTGGCCATGCCATTATTTTCAATACCATATGTAAAAATCGTTGTATGGTGTATTTCATGAGAGGTCTTTATGGGTTGAATTTACATGATTCGACAAAATAGATAGGAAAATAATCCTGATTATCAGAGGTCTGCAAATTAGAATAGGGGAATTCCATAAATGGTGTCATATCTGGGATTTTATTCAAGTAACACATTTTATTAAACCGTGTATGGCACCTAATGTTCCCTTGTATGGCAATTTCAGTGAAAGGCATTAAGTTCTTGTATTTTGACTCGTCCACTGGATTACTCCATATATGGACATACATTAAGCTTTTGTGCTCAGGGAAAACTGAACGAATGAAGTAAGTTTCTTCTGTAATTTATGATATTTGCGCGCATCAAAATAGTTTAAGCGCTTTCTTATAGTGGTGAAAAATTGGCAATTTTTAATTCCATATCGTCGTGAAATATGAAATCTGTGTCTGCATTGCCCCGCATGTTATTTTTTTCTTTTCTAAATAACGGAAGATAAATAATAGGCCGACTAGATTACATCGGAGACGGCATGTTCTCGATGCAGCTTCTAAATCACAATGGATATTCCCATTTATTTGAAGAATAAATCTTTTTCAATCCCCATATGAATGTTGCTATTCGCGAGAGTGCCGTACGTATGCTCAGTAAAATTCTGCGTGAAAAGTAACTACCTCAAGCTGATGATTATTACGGGCCCGATATATAAGACGAAGGTTTAAAGCATGTTGAATAATAAAGATGTTAGTAATAGCCGAATGGATTTCAGCGCTTATAGCTATAGGTGCGCGACGATCAAGATGCACGCAGATAGATATTTGAATCTGATGAAGATAGATAGCCTACACGAAATGTTGTAGCAAAGTCAATGCGACTTGTTGTGATCCAACTAGACGAAGAATGGGTTTTTATTATGCGGGTGACGCTAAGTGATCACTCAGAAAAGGCCATTTGCGACACGAGCTCCTTAGATGGGATCTGCAATGACACGCGCTGAGACTCCAAACTTAAGATATCCCCTATATGTTGCAGAAAGACTTGCCACTTCACACCTAGTGGCGCCCATTATCTGAAACAGAAGATAGTCTAGGATAAGAAAACATGTAAAACTGCTAATTTACACATGCAGTGCTAACTTCCATTTGTGACTCAAACGTCTGATACAACGTTTCCACCAAAATGAACTATTAGTGTATGATGATTGGCTTGCAATCATAATACACTAATCACAATACAAAAATTGCGTGTTTCTACAGGGAACCAACATTTCGCGTTGCATGACGGGATTGGGCTGTTTTTTACTGGGTGATTGTTTATTTTGCATCCACAGACTTCATAGTTTCGTCTGCTACCACGTGGGCCCCTGTATGATACAAACATAAAAATGGCACTAAAATAGCAACTTACTCGATTGTTCCGCAATTACAAACATATTAATCAATTTAATCGCTTCCTATGATATGCTGTACGAGCGTAGCAGAC
>JAQFYZ010001100.1:0-27511 GCA_034695085.1 Cylindroiulus punctatus | reverse complement strand
AGTTTCAGCGGTAAGAGGAAAATGACTGCCATGCTCGATATTATATTACAGGATGGACTAATCGCAAACAGGAAATTGCATCCTATTGGTCTGAACGACGCTATTTTTTCATTCTTTTGCCGGGACGACTATAGTTGACACACTTTATGGTCGTGAATTACCTCAACCCACATGATAACGACTTGCTCTTGGAATGTGCATCATCACATCATCATGCCTCATTCTTGAGCATAAACGTGTCGCCATGATCCATTACATCAATCATGGCATTCCATCTAATTTCATACTTGGGGTTTTTGCGTTGGTTAGTGTGTCTGCTTTTCCGCTGCTTTGTCTGCTTTGTGTTATTTTGTTCTCAATCGATCAGTTGCTCTATATGTATGCAAATTGGCCGAAATCCATAGGAGCTCTTGCCTGACATTTCCCCCCAGTCCATCGTTCCATCCGCTGCAAATGTATTTAAAATCCCCTCCCAATACCCCTCCTTATTGAGGATTATCCTTTCAATTCGACTCATTCTCAACCTGATTCCAAGGTGAAAGACAGTCTCGGTATGTTTATGAAAGGGATGCATTTTCAGGAGACAAGGCTTTTGAGCAGTCTGTATTCTTCCCTCTTTTCCCCCAAGAGGTATTATGAAGTATTGCAACAATGGCATTTTCGACTGGGACCGCACTTAACTAGATACCTCGGAGGACGCTTTAATGCCTAAAAGTAGTTTTTAAGTCTGAAAAGAATGCAAGTAGCGAGCCGTGCTTTTCTTTCTGTTAAACACACAAGAAAGCTAGTGGATGGAACTTGCTCGCCATATCATTATAGGGCAGCCGACACGACATATATCGCTGAGTGCTGGGTCAGGAGACATGATCGAGGGAGACGGACCACTAACTCTGATGAATTACTTATTGTGTACTGATGCTGCATTTAAAATCACGATTAGTTCTGGAATGCAAAAATTCTGATGTCTTTGCGAGAGTTTGTGCCTAAAAAGATTTTTGTCATAGTAGCGAAGCTATCGCTGGATGCTAGGTAATGAAAAGCAGAAGGCATTTGCTGTTGTCAACAATATGGCAAAGTGCTTATTCATGGAACATTAATGCAGAATGTAACATTTAATAAAAAAGAATCTGATATCTTTGTTGTAGTGCTGCACTTTCCCTTTCTCCAAAGTTTCACTGTTTCTAATAGAAGAACATGTGCATCGATCATGGCCACCACCAGAGCAACTTGCTGGTCATGCCACAAGGCATTGCTGCATGTTCTGCTTCATTGAAGTCGAAATTATGCGAGGGTGGTCTGAATAATGTGTGTAGGAAGTCGAACATATATTGTGAAATTAAGCTATTGAGACCGTAACACATCGCCTATACATCGAAGCTGTATACCACCAGCACCTATTTGGCTATATGGTCGTCTTCAAAGAAGAGATTCTGGAACAGTTCAATGAACTATCATAGGTTATTGTTGCTGATATCAACTGTTCCAATCCAACTCACATTGAATATGCGGTTTACGACAAAAAAATGGGCTGTTCTGCATTTTTGATCGTGAAATACCAATATGGTTTCGCTGTTGTTTTTGCCTTTATAAGGTAGCCAACCGTGAATTCCACAGTGCATTTGAGATAGGAAATCACGCTCTTCCTTAAAATTTAATAGAGTTGATTGAATTACAAGGTTATTATTTATAAAGTAATCACATGGCATTGAAAGTTATGCTTAAGTCAATGTACGTGGGTCATTTTGAGGTTGTCTTTGTTCGATCTATGATTTCGTTTGACCGAACAAGTTTCCATAAATACCCATTTAAGTTACTTTCAAGAATGAGATCATATCGTTATAAACTAATGACCAATAACATTGTGCAATTTCAAAAATTAATCAAGAAGGATTTTTATTTCAGACTTTATTTTTTGGTTACGATTTTTATCGCTCAAGCAGTCCTTAGATATGTATTAACCAGGGTGGGGATAACCTATGATACAGTATGTCACGCTTTGAAATTACATGTATGCAACGGCAAGTCAGCATTCATAATTTTTCATTATTTCCCTTGACAGCAAACTGAGATTGGAAGCCAGAGCTTGTCATAGAGCCATGCCACCAATCCTGCCATGGTGTTATGGTGTGTTTTTATCTTCTTTTTATAAGTACCTTATCCGTTGGCTCCTGTCATCATACATAAAGACCGCGAGGTCTGTGATTTCTGTAACACATGTAAGAATGACGAGGCAACATGCGAAATATCTCCAATGGCATTTGTTTGTTACGGATTGATTCGGCAGTCGTATTCATGATTGTCTGACTGTTACTGGCCTTCATGTCATTTTTGCATAGCATTACAACAATACAATCTCGACCATTTATTACAGCCTTTAGTTGCTATAGGGTTTAGCAAAAAAACGGCTCTGTTTCTGTTTTTCACACACTTTTTCATCATCTGTTGCTGGCTCCATCTACCTCAGACATCAAGGTGTCGAACCACTGATGCACACACTGTTATTACCTTTTTTAATTTAAAAGAAAGAAAAACACAAAATCGTGTTGGAATGCATATATCAAAGCGAAAATGCCAGCAGTGATGACAATGTTGAAGTTTAAACTAGATCTGGATGTTGAACAGCATTTTTTCTTCTAATTTAAAAACAGATGAGCGAGAAAAATCGATGTTTTCTAATCGGACATGTGCTTCATGATTTCTTTTGTATGTCTTGGGAGCGTGTGTGGTGCGCTTTTCTTATGTTTCATTTTTGGTTTTGCTGCATTTTCTACACTTATTATTAGACGCCGTGCATTTGCTTCTGCGGGCACATAGGTATACATTTTCAATCGTAATTCGATTAGCTATTTTCAACAACTAGATTAGTGTGACTTCGCGGTGATGCTGCAGTTGAACGATGGGGCTAGTAACCCAGAAATCCACATTAGATATTAGCGTAAAATTCCGCGCATACAACCGTGAAGAATTTGCTATTTTTCAGCATAATTATGTCGGTGAATTCATTAAGTAGGCTCGTTTCATTGATCCGCCGTAAAATTGTCCCGAAGTTGTGGGTGCACAGTTGAGGGAGGATGAAATCGACTGGATTGTAAACGGATTGGGAGAAAGTCTTGTATGTCCATTCCTGGAATAGATTTCACAGTAAATGGTATTAGTTAAATTTTACAAATGGCATTTGCACATCACGTAATGCGGACTTACAAAATAAATAAACGTGAGGACAAAATATACATTGTATCATGAGTCGCAATTACCATAAATGGGTTCTGTTGGCTTATTAATATTTGCTGATATCATTAAGTATCCATATTTAATATTATTGACGAATGTCTGGCTGATTGTCATGTAACACATTTTCATTATATTGTCATGTGCAACCATAGCCTTATCTATGTTCCCTTGCTTACACAACGCAAGTGCAAAAATATTGCTTTCCAGAAAATTGGTCGTTTATAAGCGATAAACTTGACAAATGGAACAACGGTTTCATTTGCCATATAAACTCCGAGAAGGGTGGTAACTACAGTATATTACACTGAGAAGAATGAGTATTTTTTGTGTGTTTACTACAAATTTTGCACTTACGTCGTTGTTTCGACCCAACGACATTGCGGTCTTATACCTGTACATTGTGCGTAACGTGGTGGGCTAAATGTGCTCTCAAAAACAGAAATTCAATCGTTACCTGTATTTATGTTTTTGACGTTTAGGGTAAATTCTGAGAATACATGTCTTATTGTATTTTTTTGCCCTGTCCAATTCTTCTATCCGTGAAATGTATTTTTCGTCTTAATTTTTTTCTCGGTAATTACTAACAGTTAGTTACCGCGCTCTCACGAAAAGCAAGCCCACTCGTAAGGATTTTTCAATTTCAATATGAATGTGTTCTTTGTTCTTTCGGCCGTTTGGGCCCTCCACCTTTTTTGTGCTCACCTCAGGAATTAGCTCCCAGGCTAACTAATATCCTTTCATGCATGGACATTGACATCCAATAGGCGTTATTTCTTGCTCTGTTTCAAGGCCCCATAATTTGCTTTCTACCGACCCATAGTCTTACCCCGATGTTAAGCAAATGACACAGGGCAGACAATAATGACGGATCGCGCTGATCTAATGATAGGGTTTGAGCTGGAGCTAGTGCTCAACCAGAGGGAACCAGACGCTGCATTGGGGGAATTTGATTTTTTTAATACAGCATGGAGAAAGAAGCAGTATCACTTCTCCACTGAAGCCAAAATGACGACCAATCCCAACTAGTTATTAGGTAGACCTTGTCTGATAAACCCCAGTGAATGCCAGTGGAAATACTAGTACGGTAATAAACGCTATATCTGCATGGGATAATGCTGATGGCAGCCGTTTCAAGTCGCTTTCAAAGCCTTTTATATCATCATAGTCATGTAAAGAAGAGTTGGGATTAATTGTCTAAGATTTCACTCCTTCGGCTTATCTAAATCTGCACGAAAATGTCAGATATTCATAGTGCGACCAAAGACTCGCAAATCGGCATATGTTTTTCTTGCAGAAACATTTTAAAATTAAAAATAGCGAATTTTTAGAATCGAATCTTCTTCCCAAGCCTGGCCAAGCCCAAGTTCTTGTTGTGTGCTCAAGTTTAACATAAACAGTGTCCAGATGCCATGTGATAGTGGAAGTAGTTACCCTTCCTTATCAATTGTTGGAAAAAGTAGCAAATTCAGCGCCACGATGCCAAAATCTTGGATAAGTTACAGGATTCTTCCAGAGATGCAATTCAAAAATGTAATATGTCAATGTAAGGAATGCAATCTCTGGCAAGTCCAGGTTTTGCGGATCTGGGGAAAGCATGGGGAAAGACACTACAGGGCCGTCTTAATGGCATTCTGGGGTCCTTGAGAAAAGCCGTGCACTGGGTCCTTAACCATTCGCATAGATGTTATGTGATGAACATCACTGGTGCAGCATCTCGAGCAAATCGATCTACACAATGTACTGTATATTGGTGGTGTCGTCATGGCAGACCAGGGCAGCTGCCCATTGGTAGACGCGCCAATGTTACTCTGCATAATGCATAGGTTTGAATTTTTGACATATGGCATTCCAAGAAGCGCCGCTATCTGTTGCGAGAAAATGTCTCTACACTATAATTTTCGCAACGGCCAACTAGGTACGAGGTTGGATTGTTGTAAGAGTCGGACATTTCTAAGCCAGCCGGATGTCTGCATATTGTCCACGCTATTGTTGTTCATAAATTGAGGCGTTCATTTATGGACTTATCATAATGACAGGTAGAGACGATGTCGCCACGGAATTATTGGACTCGTGTAATTAGCGTTCAGGTGAAACGAAACAGATTTCCAGGCTGAGAGGTGACCAATGAGGAAGCTCCCATTCCTCTTGGGCTCCATTGCTGATGGGCCATGGCATGCATGTCGTGCCTCCTTGCCATTTGGGTGCAATATTGCGAGTTATGAGTTTTCCATCGCCAATCTTAGAACTAGAAACCTGTGATTATGACTTTGCCGACACTTTCAGTGTGGCCGAAATACACGGGCGTATTTTAAGCTTTCGTTCCCATGCGGTCGAATTTTTTAATATGACCTAAAAAGGGCTAGCCCTAATGGATGAAACCCGAACTCATTAAATGCGAGTTTTATATCTTTTTGTTTCGCCAGCCGAGCAACATGGTGTCGTTTTTTGCTTTCTTGGAAGGGCTTCGGTGAGCTTAATTATTGTTTGTTTGCGCTGCCCAGGACCATATTATTTTCTGGATCACGCACCTCGAGTCCGGCATGACCTCTGTATTACTGTGCTGAAATACAAGCGAGAACTGCATGAAATGATACTTTTATTCAGGAAAAAATTGCTATACTGTGACTGTTTTTCATGCGAACACTCGATCGATTGTTTCGCAGCAGCTAGCGATTTCTGTCTTCAATGATTCCGTTTGTATTACATGCAGTTAAAAAGATGAGCTATTTATTAAAAAAAATGGCCTGGAAATATTAACGAGCATACTGTGTTCTGCCATAACTTGCAGTAGTGCACTAGGACTTACCAATTTGTCGTTTGTATATGTTAATCTCAAATGGTGTAAACATGTACATGTATACTGACTGGATGCATGTTACAAACAGGGATTCTTGACAGAAATTTCGCAGTGCTATATCGATTTAATAGTAATAAACTGATGACGAAAAATTGGCAGTAATGATGGCGCATACTGGTTGGATTGAATTACTTTCAGCGCGTAATTATTTATTTCCAAACTGAACCATCTGAGCGAGCCCAATTAATAGCACCTGTATTTTGTGATGATTTCACGGCATTTTCATACCGGGATGCAACCTGTGCAGTTTTTGAAGGCTTTCTGTCATTTTTATTCATGAAACACAGCAGGGGGTCAGATGCCAGCCCATGGCCCATTTGTCGATTTGGATGTTTTGAAAGGGAATGGGTGGTCAGAGAAATTAGATGGGAGGTGTGTTTTTAATGCAGGCTGAATGAGAAAAATGCTTCGCCGAGATTGACAGGAATTACCATAACTCCGTTTCTTTTTCAAAATAGAACTCATGTTAAGTGTCAGACCTAGATTTCTTAATTGAGACATGTCCAAAGAACAAGGGGAATGTTACCTTATGCTCATCACTACTCGCTCGTTGGACATCATCACTCAGAATCACCCCGAATTTCTAGCATGTATACCAGCATCATGGGTTGTTTCTGTTGATTATTGAAACGATACAATATATTAGAAATATGGTAATGCAAAGAAGGAAATAGAATAATTCATCGATCAGACGATCGTGAGTCGAGGTTTTTTCTTGGATGCTCGGTATTAACCCTTTCCCACAAAATTTATTTTTGGTGATCTAAGCCTCTTCTAGATAATGGATAGCAATTCACCAGAGTCAACATTAATCCTTTGCTTGCCTACATTGTGGGAGACAATTTTAGGTACATCTTGTATCTCGAGGGCATTTTCATACCTTCAAAACTGACGACTTGATGTTGAAAAGGGCCAAAGTCCAAAAAAAATGCAAAATAAGTTTATTCATGCAACATTTCAACATTTCATTCATTACATGTAATTCAAACCGCACAAGTGTAACAGATATGAAGGGGTGAGAGCGATAGTGGTGTTAGACCCATTTTTAACTTCAAAACTTCAATTTCGTTCAAAGTAATACTCATTTTTTCCTGTTAGCATCAGTCTTAACTTCAGCATGTTCAAACTTTTCATGAGCACTATCATAACAATATACGAGTGTGTACCTGTTGCGAAATCTTCATGTAAAATTAATCCACATACTTTTTTATTTGCAGGTAAGAATCTCTCCGATATATGATAACATAATAACAGACGAGGAATTGGCAAGTACCGATACCACTCTTGTGGTTTAAATATAGTTACACTGTGTGTACATTATAAATAATACTGTATAGCTACAGTGTATGTACTTAACAAATAGCAGGTTGTCTATGAAGTGATACACTGTAGGCCCTATGTCTAGTTTTGGCCTTTGCAAGGTTATATGCGACTGCAGACAATTTGGCCAACACACTGAACCGCATAGAGGTGAAATTAATAAGCTTTGCCTTTTAAAAATAATATTCCACCCTGGCCTGCGGCCATTTGTAACGTTACTCCCATTCCATTTTGTAATCTGCAAATGCCAGCGCCTTAACTTTTGACCTGTAGTGCGACACACCCATCAGCCCTCCTAACGCACCTTTCATTCGTTTATCTTTGCTCGTAGCGCTAATTTGCGTGCAGCATGTTATCAAGAGTCAATTTTTGTAATCAAGTCAGAAATGTGGCTGCATGGTGTTTTGACTTTCATATGCAAGCCCAAAATTGACCCAAAAAAATGGAGGGAAAATGCAACAATACGGACGGACTTTTTCTAACAAAAGAGCAAGACCATTATAGTAAAACCAAGAAGTGATGGAACTGAGTCAAAACATGTGCCGACCAATAGGGGTCCAATCGCATGTTGGCGATTGATTTAGCCTAGTTCCATACAATCAGTGCCACGTACTGAATGGACTTTCACCGACTGAAGAAACATGGAAGCAAGCCACATCTCTCTGATTGGTTGACTTCAGTTCCATCACTTCTTGGTTTTACTATATATATTATAGGACAATACATGTAAGGCTTATTTTTTGATATATTCATGTACAAATCAGACGTTCAAATACGTGAAAATATGACTGTTACAGTTGTTGCAAATGTAGGCACAATAGCATAAAAGTGTTAACGTTTTGGAAATGCAATTTGGGCACAGAAGACAGAAAAAACACATAACATGCAGTCTATACTTCAAAATTTAGACTTTAATAATAAAAGAAACCTTAATTATTTTCAACGCTCTTGAAATGGTCTTTTCAATTGAATACCATAACATAGTATTCCATGCTATATATATTCATCTATAATAATCTGTAAAAATAGCAATCAATCGTTAACGACAACATTAAAAAGCGTAAATAGAAATGAAATTGCACGAAGTGTACGTACATTATCCCCACCCCCTTTTTGATGTTGACCCTCAACTATTGATATAAAACATGATTTCCTTCCTGATTTCGTCGACTCGTTTCAACAGCAATCTCCTACTTTTAAGCATAGCCGAGGAATGCGGTTGGTTTTTTTATCGAATATTTTATTAATAACTTAACTGCTGACATGAAGGGGTTTTGGACTTTTTGGTTTCACTGTTGCAATCCTAACCGGTATGACTGAAAATTCCTTCCTGCACCGATGATAAACAGATGTGATTGTTTATTGATGATGCTGATAGGCCAGGCATTTTTCTCTTTTGTTTTAGTTTGACCCGAGCTTTGAACTTTATGACATCTAACATTTCTTTGGAACGCTTTTAAGGCAGGCTGGTCACGATATTTCATATCATAGTTGGGGACTCGTACCGATGCATTCTCAGCAACTTATTTCGGAAAAGATTTTGCAAAGACGAATTGTTTTTGTCTTTATTTGAGATGTTTTGAGTGCGTGGCCTTTTCTCTCTAGAATGTGGTCCTATTAATAGTAGTAACAAGGGGGAAATTAGCCAAAATCGGCATCAGTAATCATTAGCATGCATGTAATACCGCTGCTCAGTGCAGAAGTTACTTTCAGTCATTTCAAGCTTATCGAACGAACTTTTTTCAACCTCACAAATTAAATTTATATTTAAAATTATGATGGAAACAGCTTAAAATGTTATTGTTTTTGTCATTTTTAATAGCTTCCAATGTATTCCAATTGTTTATGCAGTTTCTCCTAACTTTATCGTTGTTATGTTAATGATGCACCATCCGAGAGATCCACCACGGCAGCAGCCTAAATTTGTAAATAAATTATCCCAACAATGAAACCGAAATATTGTTTGTGACGACCCCCTTGAGAGAGCGAAAACAGCAGCGTGCACCACCCTTACTGTGTTCGTCGCCTCTGCAGTTTTCGAATGGACATGACCACAAATTCACACAGAACATCTTACTGACTTTCAGATTATGTACCAAAACTGAAGCTAACTGTAATGACACTCTTTTTACAATACATTTTCTATGAACTGTATGTTTACAACATTCATAACATGGATACCACACATCAGCACATGTGCTAAATTGACATGTTATAGGACAGTTTTCCTGCTTTCTATTAAGGCTGTTTGAAAGGGTAAAAAGCAAACATGGGAAAATATCCTTTCCACAACTGGGGTTTAACAACCATAATTTGATTTTCAGCATGTAGAATTTTTCGTCC
The DNA here is from genome assembly GCA_034695085.1 of Cylindroiulus punctatus. Lineage (NCBI taxonomy): Eukaryota > Metazoa > Arthropoda > Diplopoda > Julida > Julidae > Cylindroiulus > Cylindroiulus punctatus. The sequence goes on along the minus strand of JAQFYZ010001100.1, from coordinate 17,760 downwards.
ACCAATGTCTTCGACGTTTCTTAAAATTAAAAAAATTAAATAAAGATGAGAAAAATAGCTTGCTCTGAAATTGGAATTTAATTGGAATTAGATTTGAAATGGGAATAAAATTTAATTAGCTCGTCACACTGAAGCAGGGGCTATAGTAGACTTAAAAGAAAAAAAACAACAATTAAAATAACTAAGAAACGAAAAGGTATAGAAAGCCTGTAAAAAGTACTGCTTTTTTTGGTAGCGTTCTCTTATATATGACATTGCATTAAGTTATTTGTTGAATTACCTAAGTTGATCGTAAGGAGGCTCTGACTAACGACTGCGACATCCCTCATTAACATTTTATTTTGTTTTGGAGACAAGGCCCTCGGGCTACACTAGTTAGCTACTTGTTGATGTAAACTAATGTCATCTTCTATACAACAGAACACTCCAAATGATGGATTGCAGCGTTTGCGCTAAGCAGATTAATCACCACGACAAATTATTGCAAGGACGATCACAATTAATGTGTAAAACCTATTTTAGATACCAGAAGGCCTTATTAGCATAGGGGCGGTTCTAGCCAAAAGTGATTGCCCTTTTCAATTTACGTTGAAATGGGATTATGGGTGAACTCGAAGTTTTGCATTACTTTATATGCTGAAGCTGCATGGAGGCGCCTGCGTTGCATATCAACTTTATTCCACAAACTTAATACGATATTCGCCAGTTGTTGTTTTGTTGTCTTGACCAGTGATGTACCATCGTCGACCCTCCATGTGGTCGGGGGTATTGTCGCGATAAAATCCATGCCCTACTGCTAACGCCTTAAGTTGCCGGAAAACCATATCAGAAATAATGGGCCGGGTTAGTCAAGTTGCCCATAAATGCTCACCAGGTTTTCAGATTTGAGGAGAGATGGCATAATGTCTTTTGTTGGTCGGTTTGAATTTTGGCTATTTTTTTCTACCCTGCATTTCAAACCTGTTGGGTTCTTGGTAGGACTGGACAACCACCCGTTTCACTCGCAATACTGTAGCCTTGTCAAAACTCCTTTTTCTTGGGCATAACCATCACATTTAAAGTGTAAGATAGAATGGAAAGTGATGACGATAACGAAGTTAGGTCAGCTTTTTTCCAAAATTCATTTTGAAATTGGCGTGACGTAGCGTCACCCAAGTAGTAAGGAAGTCATCTCTGGCTAACTTTTATCGAAGAAATTAAAATCAACTTAAATCTATAGATGAATGGGATCCTCATCCTATCTTTGGATGCATTGCAACATAAAAGGAACAGTCGTGTAAATTGTTCTTAGTTGTTTTGCTGCTCTGTTAATTGTACCAGTATTTCTCGCACTTCTTATTATTATTGCATGTTTGTACGTTTCTCAGAAATTAAGATGCCTGATGCCCCTGGACGGGGGCAAAACGTTTCACTATGTCAAATCGCATGGCTGCTAAATCTTCCAACATGTGAAAATTGCACAAACATTATTCATTAATGTTGAAAAATACATAAATACCTCGTGCATGTACATAGAAACTCCAAGATGTACTTATTTAACGATTTTTTCATTTTTTATTTTAAAATACATTTTTGTAGTTGCATGCTTTTAGTTGACGTACTTTTCTGTAATGTCAACTTTTGGGGGTAAAGGGAGCCGACGATGACTTAATACTATGCTACTCCCAAATGAAGCTCAAATCAAGCTTGCATTCGAGTAGGCCTTGATCTTGATGCTGTGCCAGTTGCAACGTATCGTCCATCATCAAAGACAGATAGAAGGTAAAACGGTTACCAAAACAGAAAACACAACTTGGGATCCAAAATGGTGCCATTACTACGTCATCCGTTGTAACAAGGTTTTTTCGTATATTAAGGACCATCATACACCTGATATCTGTCAGTTTTATTGTGCTTGTAATTCAGTGTGGCTGTGCCCAGGTTGAATTGATGCTCACTTACAGGGGTGCCCAAATCTCGGAGGCTGCACAGTTTGATGGGGTAAAAAACTTTCTGAAATTCCAAGGGAAAAAATCTACTTTGAAAAATATTGTCGGCTCTGCTGGCTTTTTATGGGACGAGTGTGCTCTTCTGCATGCTCGGATCATGGATTATGCAAACCGGTCACCTCAGTTTGTGCCACTGGGCGTGGCCTGTTGAGTAAACCTATCCGGTGCGCTCTAGACAAATAAGATATCTAATGGAAAAGCAAGCACAGCGGGGATTTTGATAAGAAGTATTTCGTAGACATATTTTTGCGTCATGCAGGTATTTAGGTGGATGGTGAAATGGTGGGCTATTTTGTTATGCAGCAGCTGGAAGGTTGGGGATCTCTGTTTGGAAAGTATGTCGAGCTATCATTGCATTGTTCGCTTCGCAGATTTGTTATTCTGGTTTGATAAACTATGCAAATTTATCAGGCAAATGTGTGGTAAACGTTCAATAAATATTAAATTTGATATGTAGGGGATTGGCAGAGGCGCCGGGACTGATTCGCAGACTTAACAATATAGCTTTCTGTGAAAAATGCTAATAACATGCATTGGAATGTTTAGGGCGTCCACCAATGAATTGTGTTACTCTAGACTCTGGTAGTCTAGACTCTACTTGTAGAGCATGCAGATACACTGTAGAAAAATATTCAATTATGCAGCCATATAACATCTCGAGTGTTGCTCCGACACCCTCAGTAAATTTCTGCTTGACCATTGCTGACCATAGGTGTATTTTGTACACATCGAGATCTTTAATTGCAGAAAGTCAATTTAGTTAGGGAAATTGGCATCTGATTTGTCGATGCCATTGATGAAAACATTTGTCCTAATTGCCTAAATCGCTCACCTAGTGATGACATAATCATTGATAGGAACAATTTCGAATTTCGAACTTATAATATTGAAATGCGAGCATAAATGAGGAATTTGAATGACAGAAAACACATTTTCAGAAGAAAAACGCAGTACCCAATGTTTCATGAAACAGCAATGAGAACATCATCATTTGCTGACCTCCGTCATCATTTGGCTACCTTCTTACCCCTAACTTCACTAAGATGATGACATAATACTTGAACGTTCCATTAGAAAATACTTGAACGTTCCCTTATCTAATGGTAACTGTTTCTAAGCGTACAGTGTTCCTCAGAAGTTGAGCACGTTGATGTTTCAACAAGATAATTAAAGTTCCGGAAGTAACTTTCGATTTTACTTGTTTTCAGTAAGACTGCCATATCCTTGCGGTCAGTAACATAAAATCGAGCTTCCATTCGGGCATTCATGAGTATCCACTTCCTGATGTTTTATGGAAAAATCATACCAATACGGGGTGAGGGTTAACCTAAAAGTAGCAGACAGGTGCGAAGTTGTTACTAGACAGCCACTTTAGACTTTTCCTGATGGTCAGTTTGCACTCAGTTCTACCTGAATTTCCGTCCATGGTCTCACGTAAACTTTCTCTCACAGATTTCAAATGCTCCTTTTAAACCGCAGGGCCAGTTAGCTGCATACCCTTTCACCTTGTGTTTTCTTATTTCGGCACGTACGAAATTCCCTAAAATAGTGAAACAAGCAGCTTAGGTCATTGCCACGGGTGCACCGCGAATTTTTTTTCTCTACCTTTCTATACGTAGCTGGCTTTAACTGGACATTCCGTGCTCTGGTCTACATTCTTGGCCGATATGTGGCTACCTTTTTCTTATACCTGTTTATAAGATGTTGTTTTCCATTGACTTTTCGTGATAATTGCCCCTTTGTTCAAAAATCTTATGATTATTTTAGAAAGGACAGCAATTTGCTAGTCTTGGATAAGCTTTGTACAGTAGTTGATGAAAGTCGCATCATGAATATACAGGTTGTATAAGGGGCAGCAAAAATCTTCATGTAATATGTCCAAGATTCACCGCCATTAATGATATTATTAAGCTCTGAATTCTTCCTTTCCTAAAAATCTACTGTATAGGTCATAGGCAACTTTTAAGTGAAAATTGAGTCTTTCAAATTGCTCTATGTTTTAAATTTTCGCAACTCCATTTGTATAGCAACTATATTTGCCGGTTGTTCAGGTGGGGAACTCTTGAGTACGTGAAGTAGATTATGGTTGAATTGTTGTGGTTTTCGAAATAATTCGGAAAACGCGCGTGCATTCTTAAATATTTAAAGTTTTGAAAGGTTAAACAACTGTTATGATAGAAAGATTGTAGGGCAACTAAGCTTATTAAGTAGCACCTGTTGGAGTGCTGAAATTATGTAACCGTTGCTTCGAGAAAGTTAATTTGTAAAATACATGTAAATTTGAAAGTTGAAGTGTGCAAATTAGCTTAATTGCCATTCCAGCTAAAATGATGTAATAGTTTCAAAATATAATACAATGTAAACAAAACTTGACATCTGCAACATTGTAAAGAAAATGACTAGCAAATAACACGTAAATGTGTCAGTGAACCATGTGAACATAATACATGTATTTGTTTGGAGTAATCACGTTAAATTTTAAAAGTTTTTGTATAAGGTCCTGTTAAATTTGACAATGCAATTACATCTACGAAATATGATATGAAAGGAAAACACGAAAATCCGTGAAACACGTGCGTGTCGTCAAAGGCCAAAAAACTTGGTTTAATTTTCAACCCTTCTAGCTCGAATTTGCAATTTTAATTATCGTAAAATAGTAATTGGTTTTTTATCTCCTCGGATCCTTTAATTATTAGGTTGAGAAATTTTCAATAAATTGTGCACTGTATATAATAGGCAGAAGCAATTTTTAAAGATTAAATAAAGACCTACAGTGTATAGGGCGACAGTGTCTCTGGTACTTCTTGCGACAATACTTTGTTAAAATATTATAACGAAGAGCTGAAGTACTAATTTATTGCTGTTAATTTAAATATCGAGTTTTTTCGATTTTTCTTCCAGGAGTAATCCAAAAATCCGCTTTTGTTTCCTTTCTTTTTCTTTGCCTGAAGATATACTGCACATACATCCTTGAGGAAATTTCTTGTCATAACCAATAGATTATATGATGAATTGTACGTGGAGATGACGAATGGTTTGGAAAAATCGTGCAGCAAACTCCATAGGTCGGGTTATAGCTGAATATGAAATAAGCGTATTTTCTCCTGGGTTTTTTTTTCTTGAAATTCCGCCTCTTTTCTTTGGCGGTCAATCCTCTTCAGGATGGCCGTGTACAGTATTTCTTATCTGAACTTTTCAAGAAGCGCAACAGTTAACAAGTTCAAGTTTGTTTCTAATTATTAGCAGAGGAAGGTTAAACAGCCATTTTGGCTATAGAGCCTTATGATTCGATGGCCAAAGATAAAGTTTGTTCATTGAAAAGAATGAGTTTATGATAGATTATGTAGATAGAAAAACAATGGTGTCCATTCAGTGGATCTTTGTTGGTCAGTCAGTAGCTATTCTGTTACGAAATTGGCCTCATATGGGGATGCAGCATGCAAAGGAGATTACTACAGTTTTATACTGTTTCCATGCAATATGTGATTACAATAAATTCAATAAATACCATTTTATTGGTAAGGAAGCAATACTAACTAATACTAGTAAATTAGGAACTTTAATTTACATATACTGTATTACTAAATGTATTACACAAAAACACATTTTTGGGAAACACTTTTGTGTGGGTGCTAACTGATAAACATTATAGACCATCAACCATCAGTTTCTCAAGCATGTATACATTTATGCTGGTATATTGACGCTTGTGTAGTAATGGTGAGTGGTCAATAACCTGCATGAAGTTTGAACTATTAAAAATAATTCGCCCCGTGTTTGCTATTTATCCTATAAATCGTTCAAATATGTAAGCAAAATAATCTACATGAAAACATGCTGGTTTTCGAATCTATATATGGAGAGATTGCCATGATTAACTATCACATTTTTGACAGCTCTATTCGTAGCTGCATTATCTTAATGTTACTAAATTGAGTTCCTTAAAATTACATTTCGGCCAAAGACGTTATTGACCTTTCTTATGTAATTGCACTTAGGGGCAGAAATCATTTATCACTTCGGTTGCCTTTATGGCAAATTAAGCCGAATTTTCTTTTCCGCACCTAGCATGTTAAATATAAAAATTGCGAGGAAATTAGCTAGCTTCAGGAAAACCGCTCCGATGTTTAAACTTTATTATCACTTAGCAGTTTAGTTTATCATACAACTCTCCGTATGCTAGTCCATTTCGAAATATAGGCCGTATACTTGGATTTCAAGAGACGTTAGATAAAGGCCGCATTTTACTAGGTCAGTTTTAGCTAATACAGCTAAAGCTATAAAATAATGTCGTCGACTGCAGATAGGTATACGAGGTGTGAAAAACATTAATGGCCTTTGTCACAGACAGTCACAGGTACAACATTTTTCCCAGTGGCAAGGCTTTTTTCCTCTTCTTGCTTTATTTGCTAAACCCGCAAACTCGTAATACAACAACATTTTTCACATTTTAGGTGTAATGAATGAATGCGTGATCAAAATGGTGCTGAGTTACTACACGAGTCTATACGCACGTCAACTTATATTTATTTTTCCCACCTGACTGACCAACAACAAGTGTCAACAACGATAGTTTAGGCCATGTACATGTACATAGACATGATTTAACCGAGGCGCATAACTCATGTTAGTCAATGCTTGATTGCTTCTAAATAATAATTGCATTTCAATTAATTTCGTTGAATCGAGCTCAGTGGAAATTGTATTTCTTTTCCCAAGTTGTTCCATTCGCCGTTTTTGTTTTTTGTTTCTCTCATATGAATATGGATTCCTGGTGTGCAAGGTTCCAAATGTAATGCATGCCAAACACAATTTGAATACATTGTATCTTCACTGCACGACAGTGATTGGAACATGTAATTTTTTTATCAAGAAGACCACTTACATCGCTGGTTATATACATGTGCAGTATTTTATTTAGAAAGTTTGAAACTGAATGGATTGTTTTTTCATAAATGGCTGACTGATTCTGTCGACGGTATGCGTTGGAAAATCACTGTGGCAAACAGAAAGTTAAATTATGATTAGAAATTCAAGAGGAGCTGTAATCATTTTGACTTGTGTTATTATTGCAAATAATAATTGATGGGACACATTTTGGGTGATGAAATGAATGCAGTAGTGAAATAACTTTTTATAATCGAGTGTTTCTGTCTTATTGATAATCAAATTAGCTAATAAAATGCACAAAATGGTGAAGTGTAGAGACCCCAGGGACCAATTTCATAAGAAATGAGGAATGTGAAGAGTTTGATGAATCTGAGCAAGAACTGTGAGGAGTGGAGGTGTTCAGGTTTTTCAACTAGCTGTATATCCTTCTATAGCTCATGACATGGGTAACCTCAACACCTCATAGTTATCCTTCAGATTCGTAAACTCTTCAAACTCCTCATTATTTATGAAATTAGGTCCAGATATGCCTCTTTGATTTAAATTATCCTCACCTTTGTGAGGAGCACTCAAGCACTTCATCATTGGTCAATGGTCATCGCGCCACACACTTTCCTTTTGAAAATATGACTTTTCTTAATGCATTTTCACACCACAGATCGCATTTACCTTAGTCGGCATTTTTTCACTTACTCTAGTTTTCATGTCGAATTACTGAGAAAGTACTGAATTGGCAAATTGACCCTATATATACGTGTACATAAGACGCATACAGCTTACATACCGAAACGTCATATAACGACATAATAATTGATGGTAATCTCGCCTCATGCTCTTTATTTTCCATTTTTGAATATTTAATTTCGCCTTCCGAAAACTAATTTAAATCATTAGGCGGTGATGACTCTAATCTGTGCTCCGATCGAAATAGTTTCACTTTACAAATAGCCGTTGAGGGCGCTGCGTGGAGCGTTGACCAGTGAAACACGTGCACTCCTAATTGAAGGGAAATTGTATAGGCGGTATTAGAAGATCAAGGAAATGCTGCTATAGATCGTCAATCTTTATAAATATGTATTTAAGTATGTATTTTCTACGTCTGTTGACCATATATTGCGTAAGATTGATTGTACATGGGTGAAGACAAACAATTTGTATTCGTTAAAAAGCCTGCACTATCAGAGTGTTTTTAAGAGAGCAACTGAGAAATTTGAAGAATTTCACCGATACTTACATGTGAAACTGGCAGTTTTTTTGGGCCTGTAATGCTGTTGCTATTGGAACCCATGAACTTTTTTGTGCTGGAATGTGCACTTGACTAATCCTGGTCCTATGTCAGTAGTGTGAATCAACATTCTTTGGCATTATCACGCTGCGAGCAGTTGATATCACAGATTAGCAAAATACCATACTTTCCATTGGTACAAAGTTGACCATAAATCATTATAACAGTAATGGTGTAACCAGGTGTTCCAGCTGTGCTACTCGTACGAATAAAGATAAACATGCTAATTGCAATACACCGGTATTTGCAAAAATTCTCCTGAATGTTGGCCAATGATAGTTCGAAAAAAAAGTTATCATTCATACGCATGAACTTACAAGTAATTGAACACCGAAATTTCTCAAGGGCCTAGTAAGTGCTACAAAATGCAAAAATTAGTTAATTCACGCGGCACCTAACAATATTCAAAAGTGAACTTCAATATAATGGTGCTTCCTCCATGCTCATTGCAGACAGTATTAGTGAACTTTGCTATAAGGGCTTATGGCATATGTTGCAACATTTAGTTGATTATCTCACAAACATACAATGGTTTATCTCATGTAATCGTATAGGGCCTTTGTAATCGTATACTCGGTATAATTAAAAGAGTATTGTTTTTATTTATTTTTTGTATATGGTCACGAACGAAAGACAAACCAAAGATAGGTTCTCTCTCAATTTACAATACAAATTACGATTAGCAGTTGTTTTTAGTTATTTTTTCTCCTTTCACCCTGCGTTGTCCTCGCTTAATACGCAAATGAGGGTTTGGTGCTAATCTCTAGATTGGTCGATGAACAAGGAATCTCTTTGGGTTATTTATCAAGTAGGTTTTTACCCAGCGTTTGACAGGTGGGCTTACATTTCTTCAGGTTATTAAAACCGTCTCATCCCCTGCTAAGTTGAGGGAGGAAACCCTAACCTAAAACTCTCGTAGAAAAAAATAGGGAAAAAAACTGTTTGGTCCAATCTCTAAGAATGGAATTGTTTACAAACCCAACCATATTTAACTTTTTTGCACCGTTCTGGCATGCTCTCCAGCCTTTCTTTAAATACATTTAATTACAAATATTTGTCGAAACCAGTTTACATACTGTGGTTTTTGCTTTTGTGTGGACACTGCCTAAATTGTTTGCTTTTGATGGCCTCTTAATACGGTACACTATCAACATCCTTTTCAACCATGCAAACATGCTTGTTACACATTAATGTACGATTGCCAGAAGTGGGTTTATGGAGATATTTCACCATTTACAAACAGAAAGCGGTTAATCTTCATTGTTTGCACTTGAAAAATAACGTGAGAAAATGCAATGCAATGATTGGTTTGACGATTACAAAGCCCTTGAACTAAAGCATGCATTCTCACTATTGAGAACATTCTCTCTTTCAGCTCTTTCCTTAAAAGATGTTTTAAAGTACAAGATGATCTTTCAGTCAAATAAACTTATCTCAGTGAACGTGGACTAAGTAAATCGCAGTCATGTTCTGGACTCTGGAGCTTTCGGAGAATACATGAAAAGCAAGCTAGCTGGAGATGATATATTAGCTATAAATCATTCCAGATTGAAATATAATTTGAAAACAATAATCGTTATCGTCTTTTATAAAAGCGAAGTTTATTTTTGTAATTTGGCAAAATGATTTGTGATATGGCCGTAGTTAAGTGCTAATGAGAAGAGCATGGTTTGGAGTGAAAGGTTGGGGTTAAGGTGTACTGGATTTTAATCAAACTAAGAAACACGAGTTCGGGTAGGTGAACCTGGCTATCAGATAAGAAGGGCATGGGATGGCATTGAAGTCGAGACATCATCTACGTATAGCGAAACCGAAAAAAAAAGATTGATGGGGACTACTTGGGGAGTTTTGATAGGTTCTGACAGCTCGGATATATAGTTAAGTACAAAGACATCATCAATACATGCAGAATGTGCAAGGGACATTTTAGTCATTCTTTAGAAAACAAATGGACAAAAAGTGCTGCCACAGACTCACGTCCTCACAAAAAAAAACTTTGTTTCAAGCGGATGCAAATTTGATTGAGGACCACAGGTAAAATAAAGCGATAAGGCCCTTTAGCTGCTCTTGTACATGTTCCACGTAATGAATATGTGATGTCTTGCATTTCGGTTTGCTTAGCTTGTGTGCGCATACCCATTTTTAGTCATATGTTATTCCAAATGCAGTAATTCAGTGACAAGATGCCGTTATCGTAAAAGTAATCGATGGCAATGCATCTCCCATTGATACAGATTTGTAAACATTTGATCATGTATTTGTCACAGTGTTATGTCTACCGGTATAAGAAAAGTGAATGGAAAATGTTACTTTTACTTTAACGAATAATCTGCACGAGCAACATTCCTTAAAAATAATAGTAGCAAATAGTCTCATCAGTTCTGGATGTGTACATGTATATTTTCAAAAATTATAGACTTTAATTTCAAAAGAGTTTTATTTAAGTGCAGCAAAATAAAATTGTTAATTAATGCAACAAGATTTATGAACGATGAACAACAATTTTCAAAAGTGCACCTCAAAAATGTTACTTATGCGATGCACACCAAATCCCTTCATAAGGCCATATATTGCAAGATATCGTTGAGTCATCATTATCTCACAAGTCACAAATACATACAGTATGTCCTTTTGAATTGCAATTCTTCAATTATTCTTCAGTGTTATCTTCTAAGTACATGTATTTATTCTCTTTTCTTGTCCTTTGATTGCCTTTGTTAACCACTGCTTTCCGTGCAACACCCAAGGTTTCTTCATCGTATTTATTATTCAAGTTGTGCTTCAATGTCTCAGAACCCAGCAGTTAGTTAATCCGTAGTTTTGCCGCTAATAAATCAGGAGATTTGTTGTATTTTCGTTATTTATACAAGTGTATATATTGGCTCGACAAATGCTATTTGTTTTTCAAATGGCATTAATACCTAAAGGTAAGGCTGAGCTAAATTTGGTTTTCGTGAAGCTGAAGGCAAACACTGCTTGTGTGTACACCTTCGTTCATCTGATGAGAAAGTGCACCTTGAAAGGTCCATGGTGTTGGGTACCTGTTGGAAACTGATCATCATAAGCCTGTTTGCTCAACTGTTGTTATATGCTTTTGTAAGGAAGCCGCGTACATAGCATGGACACGGGACAAAGTCTTACCGACATTTAGTTGAAAACAAAAGTTTTAGTCAGGTAGAGGGGGTGGGGAAGGCAGACAAACATTAAAAGAGAAATATCCCGCCATTGTTTTCTTATTTAATGAATGTGGACTTCCATCGGGCCATTTGACGCATACCTGAGCGATAAAATCATATCCCTTGTTTACACCCCACAGTCCCACAGTGTATATAAGGAGGGAATACTGTACGAAGGAAATTCTTGTTTACTTCACGACCAAATTAGCTTTGTGTACATACACTGATTTACCACTAATTCGGTAAGGGCCCTTGGACGACGTATAAAAACACCATCAACTCTGGATTAGCTTTATTGACAGTTAAATTAGTTTATAAATTATATGCCAGCCATTCTGCTTTGGCAGACTTTCCATTGAGCAAACTGCATTTGTTTAGCGGCTTAAAGCCATTATAATTTCGACTTAGCTACTGTAGTTGGGAATATAAACCTTCACTCGGGTTTGCTTATGTATGCTAATCTCAGGCATTTTTTATTAAAAGTCAGCTAGCCATTGCATGCAGCGAGATTCGGAATTGTCAGCTTCCACATGGAGTGATGGATTGACAAAATACGAGCGCAGAAAACTAATGGGAAATTGTATTCTGTTGTTGGGAGAGTTCAAGTAGTCAAAAAACCTATCAGACATGCCAATGGCTGTTTGACCAAGGATGGGGCATTTCGCGAACCATGGTACATGCAATGCACATAACCAGAATTCTAATTTGTCTATTTTATTTTATCTAGGTTTCTGCGAGCGATGCTGACTGTGGGGTCAATGGAAAAGTTAACTACACTTTGGGTGACACTACCATCAAAACAGCTGAATTTTTCATGAATCCCGTCTCTGGAGAACTTTGCATTCGTGGGCAGTTGGACCATGAGAAGCGAAGCTCGTATGAATTTCCCGTTGTTGCTACAGACAGAGGTAAGAATGTCATATTTTCATTATGCTTGAATATAATCCTCCGTGACAAAAGTTGGGAAATTTCCTGATTTTGGAAGTTAGGAAAATTGACAATCGCGAGAAAATGGCAAATGCAAGCTCAACATGGATTTGGGGTCATTAAATTGCCATCATTTGGCAGCTATGCGACACATTTATCTAACATTATACTGTTATCAATTCAAACAAATGTGACACCATGGTCAAATGTTTGGAAATTGTGGAATGTGGGGGAAATGTTTGAAAATTGTGAAATATGGGGGAAATGTTTCGAAATTGATGAAAAATACCATGAACATTTTGCAAAATCGTGCAAAGTATTCAGTCTTCTGTATTCAGTGTTGTGCAAGCCAAAATTTAATAATATAACAACAGATGTTAAGAGGAAATGGAAATAACACCATGAATACAAATTGCAAAACCTCTTAATGATTTCGTTTTAAAAAGCGACTGAACTGTAAACTACTTGGCAACTATTAATTGTTTTTTAAATTCTAAATCATCAAAAGACATCGTGAGAATACTGAATTTATAAAACAAAGATTTACGAAACATGTTGCGGATGAAAAAAAAAATCTTTTGATATTCAGGTAACAACAGAATTACATACAAGTAGAGGAAAATGTATAGTTTGACGGATCTTTTCATATACTTACTACAGTTGGTGTTTCTTCGCCCTTACAATTCGTGATTGAATTGTCGCATGTATGTTATTGATATAAAAAGAAAATTATTACACTGCAGCCATGCACATCAGTCGTACACACGCCCACCTTAAAAGTATTCAATGCTCGACATAAAAATACAATAGAATTTGGTCGACTTCTTTGGAATGTGAAATAAGACAGTGATGAAGGATGAATCCCCTCCCTGCCAGAAAGGTGTTATTAGTTTAGACGCCATTTTTTATTCGTTTTATATCTATGGCTTTATGATGATGGCATTGGCATTAGAGCGAAAATTTAGAAAAGTTGCGCTGATTTTTTTCGTCCTTCGAGGAATTCAATGCCGATTCAACCTTCACATTGTGAATAGTTTTAAGAACCTCCATTGTTCAGCACATACTGTATATGATGATGATGCTAAGAAAATTATGGTGTTGCTGCTTATATACAGTGCATTGCCTTCTCGGGTTGTTGGCGAAGTATATGGGAAGTCTGATATAAAAAAGTGAAATCAGAAGAGATGAAAATGGAAAGCCCGAGATTTAATAATATAGGGTTTGGAGGAAAGAATTCATAAGGAATTTTTTATTCCTTGCAATGAAATGCAAAGGCACTTTGATAAGGAAACCATGCAAGAGTAAAAGTAAATGGGAATAGTTATTTTTTAAAACAGAATGTCCATTTATTTTTTGAAAAAGAATGTCCTATTTATAAAAAGACTGGTTTTAAAAATCTTTCATCGTCAGTATTCAATTTTAAGCTTAGGTTTTAGACTAAGTGTAGATGAAATGGTCTTCAGAAGCACATTTCTGAAAACGCATGTTTTAAAATTGTAAATATTAGACAAATGCCACCGGTACATTTCATGCCACCTAGATTTACTGCAAAATGTAATTTCAAGGCGCAAAGTGCATATTTTCAGCCTCTATAGCCAAACTTAGATACGATGCTCATTCACTCTGAAATTCGTTGAAATTTATATGTATGTATTGCATGTATTATTTAAATTTATTATACTCGCTCTCCCCAATTACTATTCTAAAAAGCCCCAAAAGCATTGTTAAGCTCGAGGGATTATTTCTTGCTACTACATAAAATCTGACAAAATGATACAGAATATACATGTACGCACGTAGCCGGTGTGAATTTCTTTTTTTATTTCCACATGCATGCCAACATTCACTTTCACTGAAAGCCCAGCAGTACAATTTACTGTGTTTATGGTTTATCATGGCTTTATTACGTCTGAATTAAAGCAAAAAAATGCGAAATGACTTGTAAGCAAACACACACAAAAAATATTTTTGATACGTAGAAAGTTTATGGCATAAATTATGGAAGGTCAGCTGCCTTTAAACAGGCGTGGAATGCCATTTGGGGCGATTGCTGACATTAAAACTTGCAAAATTGAAACTATGAGGTTGGCGTTATATACATACATGTATATAGTTCGTAATCATCAATTGTATAAGAATTTCTCATAAAAAAGTTCAGCGTGATTCTTACCAGCAGTAGTCTCTCGATCTACACAGGCATGCTCGGACTCTCAGACTGAAAAAAAATATTTTTTTACTTAACATTTTGCATGCAATTAAACTTAATTAAGGCGTAATCGCACGTTACCACAACAAACAATACATGAAGATAAAATTATCGTTTTTCTAATACCATATTGTATTATCTGACTGATGGTTGTACTATAATATAGCTTGCATTGACATTAGTAGTTTCCTGTACATGTACTATTTGTTCATAACATTTAGATTACCGTATTAAATTAGGTGGCATGGTTTGAGAATTTTAATATGGTGTATATCGATACTTCAAGAAATTCGGTTCTAGGGGTTGTTAGTCCTGATCTGACAGGTTTGCATCAGAATGCAAAATATTTTAAATTTTACAGCTCCTAATTTATGGTAAGAGAAAAGCTACACAAAATTTAGCCTCTGTTTCGATTCCTTTGTTGATCGTTTACACTTTGAAATTCATCTCACATGGAGAACCGAAACCTTGGCAGGACTGATGTATTTACTGCCATGATTTTATGGCATTGGAAAATGCGACAGCACTCCTGGACTACCAGAGTCATATACGATATGCACGCCCATACATAAATGTCTAATTTTGACTAATCTTTCGCCTATAGGGAGCCTGAGCACAACGGCAATGGCCAAGATCCAAGTAATTGATGTGAACGACAATCGTCCAGTTTTCTATCCTCGGGAATACAACGTCAGCCTCAAGGAAGAAGTTGCGATAACGACACCCGTCATTGCTGTCGTGGCAACGGATGCAGACTCTGATAAATTTGGCAGTGTCACCTATAAGATTGTTACTGGAAATGATCAAGAGCTCTTCCGCATTGACTCTGGAACAGGTAAACGACAGTTTATTTTTTTGCTTTTTGGCAACTGCCTAACTCTGAGAAGCAGTGCCATGAATGCTAAAGCCTGGATTCCTTTGCAGGTGAAATATTTCTGAAACATCCCTTGAGCAAAGGTTCACCGATGTTTCACTTGACCGTGTCTGCAGTGGATGGTGGTGGCCTCACATCGACTGCCAATGCCCAGGTGTGGGTCAGTGCCATCGATCCCAATCAGCAACCACCAATTTTCGATCAATCTCGGTACAGTTTCGTAATCAGCGAAGAGAGCAAAGTTGACACCACGGTTGGTGTGGTTCGAGCCCTCGGCGCAACAGGTTCTCGTAAGTATTGTTTGATTGTATTCGTTTACTCCATATGCCATGCTTCAAATTCCATCATTAGCTATCTGGCTGCCATTCCGCGTGGGTGTAGTATTTAGTAAAATTCATCTCTAAAAAATTAAGGTGGATGTTTTTTTAATACATACCTCTTCTAGATATAATTAATTAATGAAATCGTTCGGAAAAAGGGTTTTCAAGTGATCACAGTGAAGAATGCATTTATTTCGAATGGTTTATACTAAAACATTGGTATACATGTTTATTTCATATGCGCATAATATCGTGCGCCGATTTACACTGTAAGTGTGCTAGTTTACACTTATGGTTGGCAGACTAAAGAATAATTAGAACTAATTTTGAAACCATTTTGTGGTTTCATGAAATCGCCCATAACTTCTATTTAGAAGTTGGTGTCATACTTTCACCTGCAGTTATTAATATAATTACCAAGTTAAAATGTTAATTATTGATGAATATGGGCCCCAAGGAAGTTTTGATAAGCATCAGACATACCTACGTTTTGTAAGCAACATACTTGAATGGAATTTGGTTTCGTGCATTGATTCTGTTTGGATGACTTAAATAAGTGAAGGATTGTGTGATATTGATCACTTAGACCGCCAGTGGAATATGAAATGGTGCAGCCGGCTCAGCACTGCACCTTTTAAAAAAAGATAATCACGTATGGCACAGTCATTGTAGTTCAATTGAATCACTCGGAAAGTCAACTGAGGAATTCGGATGGGCTTTTTAGAGGGATTGTATAATAGATATGGAGAAAAAACTGTGAAGAGAAATTTTCGTTGTTGCATTAAACCAGGATTTTATGCTTTTCACTCAGTTCTCCTAGAATGCAACATCTGTTTTTTCTTTCCCCAATAATGTGCAGGCCTTGAGTTTTTTTAAACGTATTCTCCCTTGTCTGTCCCGGTTTTTTTAAGTAACTTTATCCATACAAAAATGATGTGCAGAAAAGGTACAGAAAATCTGTAAAGAATTCTGCATAAATGTTCCTGAGAATTCTGCAGTATTCAGAATACGAAACATGTCAAAACAATTTCTGCAGATGCAGTTTTATGCGCATATTTATGCAGAAATGCAGACCATTTTTCAGAAAATCACTATAAAAGGTACGCAGAACGCTGCACTTATTCCGTAGAATTGTTTCAAGAGTTTTGCGTGGGAATGGCGATATACAGTGTACGGTATTTTTACTTCTCTTTCTCAGAGTTAAAAAATTAGTTGTACAATATTTTTCAATAACTTGTCGCTTTATTCGGATTTTTCATTAAAGACGAAGTGGGAGCCAGTAAAGTCAATAGAAATTATTTTTATATATGGTCATGATATCCAGCTAAGCTTCAACTTATTTTTGAACCAAAGTTGTAAATTTCGGTGTTTAGGAGAGCAAAGATATTTACGGTTGACATAAATGAATTCTTGGAAATATCTTGCATACAGAGTCGATTATCTTGTTGCATAGGTTTGCCAACCCCAGTGTTTCTCACCATGTAGGAGTACATGTATACTGGTTGCATCAATGCTGGTTATTTGGTGTTTTGGAACTTGGTAGCCTAAAATTATATACCAATTTGTTTGTTCCTACAAATTCCATAGGATCCCGTAGCACATTGTACACAAATTGGTATTATAATGATACCATGTTCTAAATTCAATAGTCCCTGCAGTGAAAAAGTTATGCCATGTTCCATCTGTTTTCAAATGTGACCTAGTGGAAATGGAGTTTTTCTTGCTTTCATACCTAACCTTCTATACGAAAATAAAATCACACTCAACCATGAACAAAAGCTTCTGCTTAATTTAGTATCGGCCGTGCTGTCTCCACTTCCGCAAAATGAAACGGAAAGTAAATTTGAGCAAGAAAAACGAGGAGATAGGCCAGAGTCCCGGAGTGTTGATGTGCTCTATTGCAGTTTCTCATTAACATGTGAGAAATACTAAGTGAAAAAACTGGTAAAGAATAGATTTCCTGCAGAGATAACGTCCACCTTATCTAAGTTATGCATAATTGCATTCATGGGGATAATGATGATCATTTTCAGAATAAGCTAGGCCTTGGTTAATGGAAGTAATGCGTCACAGGTGAGGTGATTTACATAATGC
>JAQFYZ010001099.1:0-27524 GCA_034695085.1 Cylindroiulus punctatus | reverse complement strand
GTTAAGTGTCTGAATGAAATTTCGACTTCCTTCTCATTCAGACTTTTGACACTTTTGGACACTTAGGACAAATGTCGAAAAAGAAATAATAAACGATCTTCAATAACAAAATAACAGATTATTTCAAATAAATCACCACTGTGCCCTCAGAAAAGTTGTACAATACTGTACAAAAAAAATGGTATGCATGTATAAATACAATTTATTTTTAAACGCATATTTTTTCTGGCTACTGATATAACGAACTACGGTTGTAACGAACAATTTTGGTGGTCCCATGCAATTCGTTATAACGAGGTTCGACTGTATACATGTATCTTCAGTTAATAGTTTTTAATATACTGTGGAAATGCGTTTAGCCTAAGTGATATTCGGTCACAACTGAAATGGAATGCGGGCACTGATATTCAATAGAAAGAAATGTACCAAGTTGATATTGCACCAACACAAAAGAGAACACAAAAGATCAACACAAAACACCCTTTACATCACAGGTGGTCACTGTCAGAAGCCTGTGGAAGATTCTGAAGTCATGTTCCCATAGGACTTCGGTATTCAAACTGCATGGATTCCTTGGAGCATCTCATATACACCACCAAAGTGGAACACTAAAAGTGTCGACTTTGCCATTATAAACCAGTAAGTAATTTTCGCTTATTTTTGAGCTTTCGCCAAAATCCTATGGCATACCTGTTAAATGAGAGGTGGCTTTAGAGATGACGAGAATGATAACTTTACACAACCTATCCATAATCCATGTGATTTCAAGCTAACTTATACAATCCCCATTAATTACTTTTGTTACTTACTATCATTTAGACAGCCAGTGTATAGCTCTGCGTGCAATATTATTTATGATAGATCTTGATACTAATAAAATTGCATATGCCTAATTTATGTTCGCAACCATTTATGCCTCAATGTGCGCCATCAGTTTTCATACGAGCCATTAAACGGGACCAGCTACTTACATGTATAAGGGGGGAAATCATGAAAGTTGGGAGCTCATTATTCGGCGAAATAAAAAAAGAAGGCCCGCTATTTTGCTATAATAATTTTCTTTTGCACGTGATATAATTTGAGCTAATATGCTGCATTGTTTGAAGGAAAAAACATCCCCTTCTTTCTGGTGACATATGTTGGGGCTTGCCATTATAGTTCCCATCCCTTATGCCTCTACATCATCGACGTCATTATTTTGATGGATAGCAATTATATTTGTAACGTTATCCACTTTCATATTTTTTTTTCTTCAAAAAATGGGGGACATGGTGATTGATGCATACATTGAGGTTAACAAGGACATGCAGAGATATAATTTGTCCCGTATGACTAAAAAGGCTCAAACTTCCATATTTATAAGTATACCGTACTGTTGGTACAAGAAATCCACAGTTATCTGGGAGGAAACTGGTGCAAGGACCTGTCAGATTTTGTCAACGCTGTCCCAAAGGAAATCAGACAACTGGAATTAGTAAGCTGGTAACTTGTTATTTATTTGATCTGTATTCATAATTTGTGGAAGAGTTTCAACAGTCAAATGACAAAACATCCTTTTTACAATAATTTGCCCCGAATATTTCCAGAATGTTTCTAGATTGAAAAACGGTTTCTTTCGTTTAGCATACATGTACCTTCGTGTCATAATAGATGAGAATCGTCAACATTCTCAACTCATATCTTAACTTTTTCGACTCATAGTCAGTCTTTATAGAATTTTTTTTAAAAATTTGCCTTCTTTATTAATTACATTGTATTATAAAATATCAGAAAAAAATCACAAATCCTTAAATTTCGGCCAGGTTATTGTTTGCACCAATTGCTGAGGCATACTATATTTGGGCCCTCCATATACAACTCGTGGAGTGTTCGATCCAATTGTGAACCCCTTGTATTTTTAGGTGAAGAGGTGCCATCAAAGTCCGTATACCAATTTTTTCGAATAAATACGGGATTAATGATGGATTTACCACAGAACAATTTTTTAGAATAAGTACAAATAATGATCATTAAGAGAGCGCGCAATATGCGAAATATTTGAGAAACTACCAGAAATAATGTGTTTTGTGTAAGCCAGGGTCAGTAGGAAAAAAGTGAGCCTAAGCAAATATGTCATGATATGCTTAATACACGTAGTTGAAAAAAAAATAACTGGGAATTAATTGGAAAGTTTATTGTGACCCCTTTTCTTTTTGAAGTATCATCGTCTGAGTGATTTTTCAATGACGAAATCATTCGATTTTTCTGTACTAAAATGGCGTTTACCGGTAATTATGCAAGTACCAATTTACAGTGTTAAAGGAGTTTTCTAGCAAACGTGGGTCTCGAAATTGTTTAAAAATGCTTTTGCACCAAATCAATGAAACTGGTGATAAGGTTAAACTCCATGTTGAGAGCTTGGGACTCAAGTTGGGAGTGGAAGATAGAAAACCGTGTACAATGACCAATCCATGAAACATAATTTAGTTAATGATAAAAAATGAATTAACTCGATCCATCACACCACAATCAACACAGCAATCGAGAAATGGCTCAATCGGCTGAAAGTGTACGTGTGTTTCAGTCAAAGAACGGAATTTTGAACACACACACTGAAAACGGCCAACAACTTTGTATTCTTATTAATAAAAACCTACGAATGTTTGTTTGATTTCGTCAACTATATAACATTTCATGACGAATTTTTCTTTGGCTTCCTTTTACATATACTCACCCTGTAATTAGAAATTTAAATGACAAAATCAAGAATTACTTTCCTGAAAATGTTGTTTTTGATTGGCCCATTTAATAATACTATATTACTTGTTTTACGGCAGATGTGTTCGATAAGCACATCGATAGGCAAATAAAAGGAATTAAAACTCAAAAAAGATTTTTGTCAACACTTCACGCATTGACTAAAACCTGCACCTATATGTAGGGCTGTTATAGATGATTTAAGGACCACCACATCGAGAGCATGATCGAACCATGGAACTACTGTATAATGGCGGCATGAGCGACAAGGAAAATCGGAACAATATGCACAGTGCATGCGATGAAAGAATACTTGTATATGCCTCATTGTGTTCCCATAATCACTGGAGATAATAGGCAGTTAATTATTGGCTGATCTGCACCATTCTCCTAGAAATTTATCGATGCTCCCCCAGATACCGCATAATAATAATTTTCCAAATGGGTTTAAACAGATTGGCCTTTTTATCTTGAATTGAAAGCAGCTATCGGTTCGATTATTAATAAGCCAGCTGAGTGCGTTTAATATAATTTCGTAGCAACGATTTAGGCTCCTTATTCTAAAAGTCTGGTGAGTTTGTCTAGCTACAGTACTTGAACATTAACTGTGCACAGTGACCATATACTGTACCAGCAAGTAATTATTTTTGAAACCCCTGCAATCATTTATAAATTCCCCGTGTTAAAATCGATAGTTTTGAGTTTTGATAGTTTTGATTAAATTAAACCTGTGTTCTCGCTCGCCGTTCATAAAACCATGCATGTTCACTTGATTAAAGTGAGGCGTATAACACCTAAGAAATGCGTGTTGTTCAGTACATTATATGATTCCAAAGCCTAAAACTGAATGAACATCATATTTTGAGTCTACAACATTTTAGGAAACTGCATGAAAAGGATTAAATACATCAGTGGTTTATCCACTGATGTAGAATTGCAATAGTAGAATTACCAAAGTACTGTGATGTTAGAAGAAAAATGAAAGTATAATAAAATATACAGAATGTGTAGGAAAATTGCAGCAAAGATAATAATAAGCTTAGATAAGACAAAATCAAATACATCACAATGACATACCACCCAAGTACAGAAATGGTACAGCATCTTGAGGTAAAATGTAAGGATAAATATCATCATCAGCGGAGCAAACAATTTTCAACAAAAATTAATGAAACTGAGCATTAATTGCACATTCCGAATTGAAATTCAGCTAACCATGATTAAGATAAGTCTACATGTAATTGTAAAATTCGAAATTAACTTGATTCACTATTTGTCAACAACATACTGTACATTTCGAAAACAATTATAATTATAGACTACAATTCGAAAAAACCGTCTGGGAACACCGAGATGATGGGAATGCAATTTTAAAATGCACCAGCCTTTCATTAGAATTGTGGAAAAAAAAGAGCAACCACAGCGACAATGAATGACGTCGTTTTGCTCATGCGTCAACCTACTATAAACGTGAAATTTCCGTCTAAAGCTCGTTCGTGAAAGTACATTTATTTGTCTCTTCCCATGGCAACGTCTCATTAAAGGCAGAAGCAAATTGTGCATGATTGGGACGTGATACCTGATGCCATGGCTGAAATTCGACCTGGGCTATACGTTAAAAAAGAGAAAGGGAAAATGACGTAATGCTGCAAACTATACGGAAACCGAATGAGCTTTGCAAACAATTACGTTCTAACCTCATGCAGGTTTCCTTCCAGATAAGTGCGCGTATAAAATCAATTCGGGAAAATTCTGATTTGTTCAGAAGGGTCTAAACAAGAGGACATTTCTAGCGAAGTCAATCCAATAAAATTCTGAGAACTTTCTAATTTACGATAGCATGATATCCATGGATGCGGAGGTTGAATAAGTCTGGGGTAATCTTTACATAGATGCATTCAAATACATGGGTAGATTCAGGTAACAATAGTAGGACTATGTTCACAATATGGGAGCATCTTGCATGGAGAAGCGGCATGGAAAACAAAATTCTGGATTGGATGAGACATCGTCACTCTATGATGCAAATGGTCTAAGTGAAAAATGACGTTTTGCTGCAAGATATTAATTGCAAGGTATTCAAATTTTAGAAGTGACATTGGAATAATGAATTTATACGAAAATAATTCGTTATTCTGCATTGGCCTTTATATAGGCATTAGTTGTTAAGCAATACTTTGATGCTCTCAAGACATAAGTCAAGTGACTTATGTGCTGATATTATTGAGGATGTGCAAGTGACAGTGCAACGTGACTTTGCTTGGGTCCATGATTGGGCGCGTATATTGTTGGCATGGAAAATGCTTTCTTCGACGTTGGAACTATTGGTTGGGGCTCTCTGGGGAGGAGATTGATAAAGCTTAGGCTACTAAATTTCAAGGTTCCCCAGAAATTCAATGTTCAACTTTCCTGACTTTTCCAGGTTTCAAAAAAATTTCCCTGTCCATTGAAAAATATGACGTACACTGTATGTCAACGTAAAAAATGCCATGGTTATTGTTCATTGTTTATAAATATGAGGGGAACAAAAATTTTCATAAGAAACTACCAACAGAGCACACATTTTAATAAATAACTTCAAATTTAGATTAGCTTTTTTTCTTCAAATTTTATAATTTCATTATTGAACTCTTCCACGGAATCGCTTCAATTAACAGCTTGAGTCCATAAAATTAAAAAAATTGTCGATACAAAAAAATCATTACATTTTTCTTTGTACAATCAGCAAAAAAAAGCAAAGGTTTCCAAATTCTCGTCAGAAAAGATATTTTTGAGATCTGGTGAAATGGTGAAAATGGAGAATTCCCTGAATGAAGTCACTTGGACTTTGTGACATCTAATTGATAATTCATGCTGAGCTGACGAAGTGTGTCATTTCTTGACTTCCGTGTCAAGAGAGTTGTTAAATTTCCCCGACTTCTTTTAAATAAATCAATGTTCCCTGACTTATCCCTGACTTTTCCAAGTTTTCCAGGTTTGGGGGAACCCTGTATTTGAGCTGCAAGGTGCTTGTTGGGTAGATTGTTGCAATTTGTTGGCCTTGCAACAGCAGAAGAGCAGAGCAGAAGGCAGTGTAGTGTAGCAAAGGAGTTTTTCAATTGTTGCGCCTCCTGAGGGTCCGGCATAATGGACATACTACCAGTTAAGATTAGTTCTGGTGGCGCCTTCTAGCGTATTTTCTACGGACTGCTCAGGCCATAGAGATCAGCAGCCTGCAGGGGCACGAACAATTGCGTGAAGACTGACCATGACTATAGGCGTTTTCTATGCTCGAATGTTAAAATTTTAGATCGTATAATCGTATAGATCACGAACGTGAGCTATTTATGAATTTTCGAAGAAACAAAAATATTGTCATCACAGAGCTGTGGTTTTAAATCGAAAAGATTGGGCCAATTGTTTCTCAAAACAAGTCAAAAAATCTAGTTCTAATCGGCTCTGCCACGGGTAGTGGTGATGGTCTATTTTTGAAAAATTTGACGAGGAAATCTCGATTTTACATTCTATTACTTTTTATTGTAATATTCTTATTAACAACCTGTATATTTAAATTGTTAAGTAATTCAATGAACAGATGCAACAGATTCTCCACATATTAACTAAACATTCTAATAACATTAGAATCTGTGGAGTTATGTCAGTTTAGACTTCTTACTCTTCACTATTCCACAATGGGACAGACTGATCATCTTCAGTTTGACAGACTGAAGTTTCTTCATTGCTTGGATCACTTGCTTGCCCATTCCCAACAGTTTCATCAAACCTCACCTCAACGCAAGGAACCACGTGGAAACCACCATCGGTCGCTTTATTTCCATTGCCTAATGCAGATCCCATACTTTTGCCTTGTAAATTCTCCTCCGTCTGGAAACATTGTATTAGCGTCATATCAACTTTTAATAGCGTGGGGCAACTTTAATGCACTAGCTTCGAACAACATTTATAATAGACTAATTTGACTAAATCAAAATTTGCATACTAATAATTGAACTGTTTTAACAAGAACTGAAACCACAGAACTGAACCGAGTACGTTCCTTCCCCCAATGCATACCAATGTCAACATCATCAATTGCAGACACCCCAAAAAGTGTGCAATTTACAAAAATTTTAATCAAAACTTTAGCATAATGGATTTTAGTCACACAAATGTGTAAATGTATTTTCAAATGTTGAAGACGAAATGTTTTGCAAATTTGGATGACAAATTATGGACATGCATGTTATTTTTAACGGTGTAGCTCTTCAATTCAAAGTCCCTATTTTGGTGGTACTCAATTGAATTCGAGTGAAATATTTAACGAAATGTAAACATGCTAAAGCTCACAAATTCAAATAAGAGCGCGCGAATAAGTATTGGAATTTTTGTACAATGTAAAAGCATCTAACATGCACATATCATAGCACTGCGCACGTGTTGAAATTTATTACGCATGCTCATCCCCAAACAAGTAATTAGGGTCTGAAAGTTTGGTTCTCAATCTCTGTACAGCCAAGGATGGCAGCTCCAGGAATTTTTTAGGACCAATTTATTTTCTAACTTTTGGAGGGCAAATGCATCCTCAAATGCTTGTTGCTAGCGCGTTTTGCTGTTTATTAAAGAAAAAATGCAACTATATGACAAATACAGAATTTGTATTTTTTGAATTAAAAATTTAATTTCTTCCCATACGAGAGTCATGAGATCTTCTATCTCAATCATTGGAGCACTTTGATAATTATTATCGCAATTTCCTGCAAAAAAGTGAATGATGTCACGAGACCTTAAAAGTGATGGCATTTATGAATGCTCCCAGGGGCTGCTATGGATTATGGCTACATACAGTCTGTATGCCTGATCATTGTATACAGTATGTACATGTACATAAATGCACGCGTGGATGGAAGATGAAATAAAAATATGTCGGGATACCGCTTGACATCAAATAGCCAATCAACAAAAACGTCATAATCAGAAATTATCAGAAAGTAAAAAAAAATTAATGTTACGAAATTACCTGTGTGGAATGCAATGTATACTCTGCAAAACTTTCACATTCAGTTTCAAGGCAACGGTCTTGAATCTCGCTCTTGCAGTTTGGAGAAGGCTGGGTTTCGTTCAAAGTAGAATCAGTCTGACTCACTACTCCGCTAACTTTATTAATAGACGCGGAGTTACGGAAAACAACTACATTTTGAGACATTTTGAGAAATGACTGAAGCAATTCGAACATAGCCTTGACGGAAATTCGAAATTCGAACACGTCATTTGACTAAAGCGCCGTCAACCATAAGGGGCGGCTCGTAAAGTGTGTCATCAAAAATAAATTCAAATAATGACAAAACGTCAACGAAAGAAGCGGCCACAAATGTTAATTTAATGTTTTGCATCGTCACAACGTTTTAATTTTAATTACGTTGGCCGTTTTTTTCAAAATGATTGAGAAACTACTGCGTTGCTGTCATAGGCCAATTATTTAACAATTATAAATTTTTCAAAAGTCGCCAAAAATGAGTGATTTTGGACCTTGATTGACATGTTTTTTTCCTTTAAAAACATAGTTGGTCCAGTTTTCTATAGCAAAAAAATTAAATAAAATACTTCGGGTAAGGAAAGGAATGACATATTCGGGTACTTTTTAAATACTTCCGGTATTTCATTGGTTGGATTTTATTTATTATTATTTAAAAAAGTGCTATTGTGAATTGTATTAAAAATTCGTAATTTTGAACTACTTTTGACAAGCTAGGTGGTTCGAAAGTATTACGATTTTGTGATGAAATATTAATAATTCTTGAATGATCCCTTTTGGTTTTCATTATATGACGGAATTAATTTCGATTTCCTAGATAGTCTCAGAATATTGGATTGACGTACACATGTATATCGTTTTTATAAAACGGCAGTTAGATTTCTCCGCTTGGTTGCATTTTGTTCACGAGTCGTGGAATATATGCAAATAGAAATAATGACAGCATTGAATAAAGCGCTAATTTAACTTTATGCCCCGTGCATTTTTCCAAAAACACCTGTGCAAACTGTGTACGTGTTCAGCAGTGGTGCGATGACGCTATCTACAGGAAATTGTATGAAGTCATATACATGTACGTGGTAGGTGGGTATACGTAGACAAAATGCTTCCTTTCATAGAAGCGAGTGTAAATTGAGTATTTCAATACGATTTTATTAATTTTTTAAATTATAGTATCGGGCCATAACCGTATTCTAATAGTGTGCCGTGAGTTCGGAAATGTGCTGTCATATCCAGTGACTAAGTTGTAGTATTTGCAAACTTAAGCCGCGGTTTGGAATTGTGTAAAATGTGTTCCATGCTAGCATGTTTTGTGAGCCTTGGGACAGTGTTAATAGCAATGGTGGATTTATCAAACGGTTCAAACGGAAGTGTGGATCATCAACTGCTTGGATTTGTTAATACCACTCTGATTCCAGGGATTTCAAACTCTAGCATGACCACAGAATCACCTGCCAACTTATCCACTACTCCTGCACATGTTCATGCCAATGTAAATGCATCACATGGCAATGACTCCTTCAAGACAGCAACAACAGCGTCTACTGTTATAAATCCTACGATTACGGTTTCCAAGCTTCCAGAATTTTCATTAAATCACACAACGCATCATAATAAGCATCAGCAATCATCTAAAATTGATATGAATTCTACCACGGAATTACCAGAAGTAACCACGGTCAAGATAACCATCCCAACAACCAAAGAATCGGTCATCGGAAGCCACTGGGATGGATGCAAGTATTGTTACTAGTACTTCCACCTTTGAGAAACAAAGCACGTTACTGATATGCAGCCAATTTATTCTTTTAGGGAAGCGATTATTAACTAAAAGCTATTGGAAGGCAAGTACAATGTTACAAAATATTTGTGCAATCTTAATCACTTAAATAATACCATGGAATAATACCAATATAGTGTTATATGGAAAAATACTTCATAATTTCACAAAAGAAATAGGCCTATGCTCTTATTTCTTAAAGAATTTCATTTTTGAACATTATTTTTTTTGTTTTTCATGAAATTCACAGAAACGCTTTGATGACAAATATTACTTAATGGAACTTCTCATTCCTACTGCTGCAGGCATCATTCTCTGCTTAATGCTGGTTATGATATATGGTCTTTTGCAATGCATCATTTTGCTCTCGAGGTATAAAAGGAAGAGGAGATCCCGAATGGTAATATAATTTATCTAAAATCTGCAAGCTTGTTAACCCTACCACACCAAGCTTACAATTGTAGATGGAAAAATATGATATTCTGATCCGAAGTATCGCAAATATAAACCACTCACATACACACAAAAATTCCGTAATATTAGCAATTTCTGTTACATTTCCATTCAGTACTGAGTTCTAAATGGAAGAGATACACTTCACAAGTACAGAGTTACAATGTTGTGGAAACGTCTTTGTAAAAAAAGTGGAGTACTACTAATATTTAAGTTTAATTTAAGCTTATCAATTTAAACACAAGTCCTGTTAAGCTTTTGTTTTCAAATTCAAAAGATTGCAAATCTTGAGTATTATAAATGTTCCAATCATTTATTTTCAGGAATACCACAGTGGCGAAAAGCTAACAGATAACACATGGATGCTTTTGGGGAATTCTGATAGTGAAGAAGAGGCCCTTTAGTCCAATCACCTTCCGACCTACTTTATGCTACAAACTACTATTCACCCATCTATTAAACTTTCATGTGTAGTGATTTTTTACATACAAGCGACGTAACACCATATTTGCCAAATAAAGCTGCAATTTTAATTTTAATCCACACTTACTCTAATATTCAAAATATACACGTTTTGCCAAACAAAGCTGCAATTCAATTTAAAAATTACACTATATTTACTCTAATAATCAAAAATATACAGATTAATGGAGTGGAGACAAAGCTTGTCATTGCTAGTTGTACACTATAACTTTACAAGATAATTAACAGTAAGTCTAACCTCATTATCTTTGATGTTGAAGACATTCACCCCTGAATGCAACTGGAAAAGCTGTTCCTAAATGGACTTAAAAGAGCAAATCTGGATCGTGGCCATCCTCTAGCAAGTTTGCAGGCGAGTCCATGCTGACCCCCTTGGCTTTTAAGGCAGCCACTCTTTTTTCCTCTCTCTTCCTTATTATCTTCTTTTTCTCTTGGATTTTCTTTAAGCTACATAAAAAATTCAAACATTTATCCTTAAATTTTAAAAATGCAACAGTAACGAACAAAGGATTTCACCACAGCTTACCGATAAAATTCTTCTCTCTCACGCTCATCCAATTCTGTAGTGATGTAGGACAAGGTTCGCTCTATGCGAGGAATGATTACTGTAATGAAATAAACGATGTAATTCAGAAAAGAAGTGAGAAAGAAAACTGAACATTGTATGGTATGGCAAGAATAAGTTGCATTGCTGGGTCATAAGATTGTGGTTTTTTTAACAATACTTAAAATGCACTATTATTCTAATGACAGAAATACAATTTGGGGTGTCACTTATATAGAAGGAAACGTACCATGCTCAATAGCGTTTACTCTGCGATTTGTTATTTTAATTACTTCATCTAACGTAATGAATGAAGTCTGTAGAGAAGCCAAGTCCACTAGCAACTGTATTGCCTTCTGGTAGTTCTTTTTCAGTCGGGACAATTGCTGTCCACCTCGAGACAGCCCAGCGAGCTCATATGCTAAATAGAAAAACATAATTAAATCATTCTCCCTCCTCCTCCGCCTCTATTACATAATTCGTGGATAGGGATCTTGTTTAATACCATCTGTGCCATCTTGGTAGCTTTCAAAAATGGGCAGATTCACGCCAGCCACATTGTCCTTCTTGGTTCGAACTTTGATCTGAGCTTTAGTCACATTTTGGAGCACAACTTGATTAAATTCTCCAGTTGCAAATTTGGCTTCAGCCAATGAAAACACAGCTTCCTTCATGACTTCACCCATTAATGTTTTGGTCTAGAAAAGAATAATTTGTTTGATAAATAAATGTGAGTCATCCATGTACAGCTTCTCTAATGTCTGCTATTCTCAACATTATTAAACTTTCTACAATTTATTTGTGTAAAATTAAACAATCTGCTAACAGATGTCACAGCAGCCAGAAAAATGTCTCTAACGCTTGAAAAAATTGAGTGACTATATAGATACAATTGATGCGTTAACATGGAAAAGCACGTAAGTCACAAAAAGTTTAAAAAATCAGGTTTTTTCGCAGATAAAATAGTAAGAGCCCATGCAAATGGCATGGTATAAGCAAGCAAGAATAGTTTAGTTTCTACAGCTGCCAAAGATGATGTGTGCGTTAGGTGCAAAGGGCTTCGCCATGGAGAGATGGTGGTAAGTTCACAGAGCATAGTAGGGGCGTCATGTCACCATTTAAGTGTCGATACCAGTAACATGACATCCGAAAATCAAGGATTTTTTTCTTTTCGGGCTTCTTTTTGGAGTCATTCTGGCGATCTAACTAGCACATTAATAGCACAAAAGAAGACTGGGGAAGTCGTGCATAAACATATGTAAAATGTATAAAGTCTTAGAAACTGTTTTTTGCTTGTCCTGTAAAATGTGGTTTTTGATACTTGTGGGCTTTCCCATGTCAACACCTCAATTATTCACAGCATAATAATAATATGATGTGGAAAACATGATAAACATCATTGCTAAAGACTAATGACTCCACATAATGCAGAATTCAACAAATAAAACCAAAATTTGGTACAAACAACCTACATCTATGATTTTTTTCAAAATCATTCGGAATCTCATCTGCAAGGCATCCGCTTTCTTTTTCAGCAAACTGTGTCCCGTTTGTGCCCCTTTCAAACGACTTTTCATCAGCGTCTGGGCCCTTGGTAAAACAGAAAATAAGCAAGAGTTATCACCAAGCTAAGTACAGGGTTATTAAAAAATATGCATCGAGTTTTAAATTCCTGTAACACGCAAACTATAACTAACGAACGCAATCGAACATGTCAGACGCGAAATGCAAGCGAAACTCTCCAATTTTAAAACAGGTGAGTGAAACCCGCCTTAGGACAAACCAGTTGTCAGCACAATCACAAAAACACAATATGAACATTTTTGCAGTTTGCCAGACCAGAATTATCCCTGCATCATCCCCATGCAAACTTTTATAAATTGTCCTCTTTTGCATTGCAAATCGCCTTTGTACCAGTACCACCTGATATTGTTGTCTTTCCTGGGCTTCGTCCCCAGACACCAGTGGGGAATTGTGCCCCAACCCCCATGCCAAGGTATGGCGAAACCTGGCACCCCCTCCCATACCAAACCTGTCGGCTTAGCAATTCATTTCATGAGGATCCCTTTGTACCACCTGATGATGTTGCTGTACGATTTACAAAAGGACCCTATTCTATTGAATAGCCTCCAATTCACTCTTTCGTAATAACCCTGCTATCGACAAGTAGGCTATAGCGTTTCGCAATAAGTAATTAGGAACCGGTTTGGGGAACAGATAAGAGCATTTTTGCACTCACTGTATAGATTTCGAACATTTCGGTCCGAAGATTTATTAGTGGTAAACCTCCACACAGTGAAGTCGAGTTAATTGTATGAATACAATCTGCGGGATATGAACAACTTCGAAATGCAAAAATCCGAACAAGCAATCACCTCGAGCTCTTTGCAGGCCTACCCTCGCGCATTTACATCGTTCAATTTATATTGACGAATAACTTGCTCGTAGATAACCCATTGCATTCGAAAACATGTATACTTACATACGCGATGGAAAGACTTGAATTCTATCATTTCCGCTCGACATTTTCCTTTTCTTGTATTAAAATACGGAGCAACACCTCGATGTCTCCAAACAGATGATTTTCACGCCCCTTCCCGATTACGGACAAATCTACCGCTAGATGGCGACAGCGTCCCGTCAAGTGCGTCATCATCCACGAACATGTTTTCGGTAATTCAGAATTCTCTCACGGCCAATGAATGTCTAGGTGCAAACGGAAGGCCTAAATTGAGCCAATAAGGGCGCATGTGCGCTCTCAACACTATATTTTTGGCGGGAATTAGTCAGGTGTTCTATTCCATGGGTATGCGCTTCAACCGAACTTCAACTAATCATAACTTTTGAATTGTTTCTTGAACTGACGTAATAATTTTAGAAAAGTAGTTGCCTGCCAACATGGGGATACAAGGGTTGATCCCCTTTCTAAAAAACGCTTCAAGCCACGTGAACGTACGTAATTTCAGCGGCTGTACTGTGGCAGTGGACGCGTATTGCTGGTTGCACAAAGGTGCATTTTCTTGCGCTGATAAGCTGGCAAAAGGCGAACCAACTGATGGGTAAGAGAATTCTGGGCTCCAGAGGTTCGGACATTATATTTCTTGACTATATGCCCCCTTCGGTAATTCCATAGTGATGACGCAGGGGGCGTTCAAATATTGTCATCATGTTTTTGCTATTTTTGGACACCCCCCACTGTGGTATATGCCATCATTTGCAGACCTACCCCAGTTGTCCCCCTAGGGGCCATGCACAAATTATGTCCCATGGATTTTTGAGTTTTTTCTTCAATGCAATTTTTGTTCCTAAAAATGCAAGAACGTGTGGCGTGCATGGATTTGCAAAAAAAAAAAAAAAAAAAAAAACCTATTTGGTAATCAGGACACTGGAGAAATTGTCAATTTGTATTTTTTGTTTGTTTTGCAGGTACGTTCATTATTGCATAAAAATGGTGAACAGCCTGCTGAATGCTGGCGTTCAACCTGTGATGGTGTTTGATGGACAACGTTTGCCTTCAAAAGCAATTACCGAAAGCAAGCGGCATGAGTAAGAGCTGTTAAACTTTACGTGAATTTCAGGAAATTTTCAAACAAAAATTCCATTGTAGGAATTGATAGCATTACGCTTATAAAGTAATGCAAGAGCACGTAAGGTGTGAAGGATGTGATGCCAAATTTTGGTAGAGAACATACAGTATATTTACCATTTGTTCCCACTTTCCCCAAGTAGCCTGTTTTGAAAACTCATTTCTGCCAAAGGCCCATGGTTTACATTTTATGTTTGTGAATTACAATGCCATATAGTTACGAAAATATTTTCTTAATGTAGTACTTTAATATGAATTTCCAAAACAGGAATCGCCAAAAATACAAAAACAAAGCTAAGGAGTGCCTCATAAAAGGTGACATTCGAGGTGCTAGAGAGTGTTTTCAGCGATGCACTGAAGTCACCTCAAAAATGGCACTGGAAGTGATCCAAGTAAGTGATTTCATTGGACATGCAACAAGTCATTATTTGAACTTGTTGCATTTCCCAATTTTTAATTTTATGATAAGTCACCTCAAATTACATCAGTAAATTATCATAAATCTTGAAAAAATTACAGGCTTGCAGAAAACTTGGGGTGGATTGTATTGTCGCACCGTATGAGGCCGATGCTCAACTAGCTTATTTATGTCTAATAGGTGTTTGCCAGCTGGTGATCACCGAGGACTCAGATCTGGTGTTGTTTGGTTGCGAAAGGGTAGGGCCTATGGCAGTATTATTATCACGCTTACAACAAAATTTTATAATGCTGAGTTTGTATATTTTTTAATTCACGCACAGATAATCTTTAAGATGGACATTAATGGTAATGGAATGTTAGTGGAACGCTCAAAATTGCATCTCTGCTTGGGCAAAAAAGCTGAACAGTTTACCTTCGACAAGTTTCGCTACATGTGCATCATGTCTGGTTGTGATTATTTGCCTTCACTGCATGGCATTGGGTTGGGAAAAGCCCAGAAATTCTTCTCAAAAATAACGAATCCTGATCTGCAACTAGTGAGATTAATAACACAATATGAATATCAACCCTCCCAAGGTATTAGATAACCTTGCATTGTTGATTTTAGGTATTAAACAAGATTCCAGTCTACCTGAATATGTCCAATGTGACTGTTACAAAAGAGTATATCGCCAGTTTTCTACGAGCCAATGAAACGTTTCTATATCAGCTAGTATATGACCCACTGAAAAGAAAACTCGTTCCACTCAACCCCTACCCATCAGACTTGAATCCCAACGACCTTGACTATGCTGGACCGTATCCTTTATTGCGAAATATAAATAATAATTGCATTAAAAGTGTGCAGTATACATGCCAACTCGTATATGAATATGAAATAAACATGCTTTTCTTAACATGAAACGAATTTTAGGCGTATTGCGGAGCATCTGGCCTATCAAATTGCACTAGGCAATGTTAGTGTGGATTCACTGAAAAAAGTGGACAATTTCGACCCTGATAAGGACAGTGCTGCTTTGAAGACTAACAAAACAAAGAGCATTTGGAATCCTGCTTATACTGTATTAGCCAAGCAGTCAATGACTAAAGATGTTATCAAGACAAGTGATAACGCCAAGATCAGTTCTAGTAAGATGCCACCTTCAACGACGCCATCGTATGAGAATCAGTTACCTAGGATGATTTTGAAGTCGAAAAGGAACCGTTCAGGTAAGCTTATTTACGTTATGCCCAAAGAGGCAGGCTGTTAAATATGTAAAGAACTATAGAGTATTTGAAGTGACTATGTTTTGTAGACGATGAAGGCAGTTTAACGGATGAAAGCATATTTGGCATGTATGGGATTGAATCTACAGAAACAGCGAAAAGATGTAAATTGGAACCTGCACCAGATTTAAAACAAGTTGGAATGAAGATGTCAGCAAGTTCGCCTTTGCCCAAAATTGTACAAAGCAGGTACAGTACATGCTCCATATGGCTGCCCATTGTGGTTCAAGTCAAATTTTCTTTGTATTGCGAAACAAGCGTTTCAACCTGTAAACAATTCACCTCTCAAAAATTTGCGGCCTTCTGTCAGCTGTATACAAAGGCTTTGACAATATTCACATTTTCTTACAAAAGTTTGACATCTGTAGGTTTCAAAGGGAAAAAAAATTGACTCTCACCACTATCCCTTTCACCCTTCCATTCAAGGCTAATGTTCCTGTCTGTCCAAAGTTTGGGTGGCATTATTGTTATAAAGATTGTCTTTACTTTAATGCCACCCTGCTAGTTTAATCATAATAATCGTGTGTTGTTAAAAGTACAGGGTAGTGGATATTTGTTACACCCCATACTGATGTGATTCATATCTGGACATCATTTCAGATATTTTGCTTCGCCACCTGAAGAAACGAAAAATGTGGACCAAGCGGGGGAAAACGTCAACATTATGAGCTCGACCAAACATTTCATCATAAGCCCGACATCGTCTTCAGTATCCGAAAAATTAGCAAACTGTAGTTCCCAAGAATCTTCTACTAGTGACCAGTCAGCTGAAAGCACTCCGTGTAAACAGAAAGCTAATCCATTTCAAAATAATGTGGAAATTAGCATCAGGGATGGAACGTCAGCTCGACAATCCGGCAGCAGATTATTTTTCGACGCGGCAATCGCATCCAGAAATCCGATCCATGCTGTCAAATCCCCAACATTCCAAGAAAGTTCATCACTATCAGCGGATTCTCGAAAGGGTCGGAACTTTGGGAAGTGGAGCAATTTGCGCAGTCATTTTAGTTACGCGGCACTGGACACAGTTACAAAATCGCCACAAAATCACACTGAATTCAAACGGGTGGTTCCCCAACGAAAGGGTGACATTAATCGATTGGAAAACAGCAAGGCTACTCAACAAGTCGCAGACTGCCACGAAGAATCTCAGAATTCACAAATCTCCATAAGTGCATCAAGTAGTCAAGCAAGTCAAACCAGCTCGCTTGACATTCATACGTCCCAAATGAACAGTTCAAATGAACAGTCTACCACAGAACTAAGTGGTATATTAGATATAGAAAATAGAGAACAAATTCTAAAAGAAAACATAGAGGCGCCTGTGATGGTTACACATGAATTGACTGCAAAGACAGGTGTGTCAGCCTTGAAAGCCACAGCAGGCACAATACTTCGTGGTACGCATCTTACTTTGGTTATGATCACGAATTCTGAATTCTGTTTCATTTGTTTTAATTGCCGTTTTGTGTGTTTCAGCGGTGCAACCTGGAAAAGTCGGCCAACTGTGCAGGCCTAAGTATATCGGGCTGAACAAAAATAATCTCACCAATAATAGCCAAACTGGCTCACTGAAGCAGAGTAGTATAAAGGATCTTTTTAGTAAATTCAACTACATTCGATCGAAGTAAAATGGTCAAAAATATTAGGATACTTAACTGCTTGCCAGGATGGATAATCAATCATTCTTTTTCCATTGATATGGATTTTGATCGACGTGTAAATAGTAAAATAAACTACAATTCTATTTGCACTACCATTTAATGCTGTTGCAATAAATGGGAAGATTGGATCACCCAATTCTGTTCCAGCTGAAGTATGCATCGCCATCAGAGTTCTGACTCGACGCGAGTACCAGAGCCATAACCACAACGCTGCTCCAGCAGGATTTACTAGTGTTCTAACCAACCAAACTATCACTGACATGGACTGAGGCATAGATCAATTCTGGGGCGCCGGCCACATCCCACCACTAACGTTTTTGTAATTGACCAAATTGGATCTTTGAAATGCACTTTTCGGTTGGGCCCGGCCTACATGTACTGTATACATGTACGATTCTTTATTTACTGCACGAAAGCTATAATACAAAAGCAAAATGCACAAGATTTGCAGTAAAACATGTAAAAACCATGCCCTATCTCGCAAAATTTGCTGGGAATTGAAAATTTAGGCGTATGGAAATGTGAAAAAGCACCGTGCATAATCCCAGTTCTAGAATATTGACACAAAATACAAAATTTAGCATATAATGTACAGTACATTTACATGTTATGATGTGAAGAATATTTGTTGCACCAGAAAATTTATAAAGATAGGGGGGCGTTCAAATGTACTGTAAATCGCTGAAAATCCTGAAAAAGTGATGACATGATATTGGAACGTTCACCAAGAACGCCCAGGCAATTTTCAACTTTTTGTTGTGGTGCAGCGCAGTTTTCAACGCATATGTTTATGAGCATGTTATATGAATAATTATAAAACAATGTAAGAAATGACAATTCGTACGCTGAATGCAATTTTTAAAATAACCACAAATGCAGACTTATGTTTATCAACGCAAACGTACATTTTGGCACTAATTCCATTTTCTACCCTGTTCAGAAGTGGCGATTATTTTCTCGCACAGCAATGCAGACGCCAAGAAACTATCAATCCGAACGTGGCTCCACAGCTGTGAAAAACTACGGAAGCCGAGATGATTATATAGGATCTCACAATGGGTAGAAGGAAAAGGGCGGAGCTATGCGGCCCCCTGTTGACTGTGCAGTAAATCACTTTCGAGAATGAAATCGATTTTTAAAGTAAAAAAGCGCTTCAGCATGCGGACTTGTGCTATACAGTACGATCATAAGCCATAAGCATGTTTATTTTGTCTTGCTTCAACCAGGGCATTTAATTTATTACGATTCATTGTTAGTGAATGCAATCAGAGGCAAGATGACGAAACATTTATCATCATGTCCAGTTCCACCAATGAAAATGATGACCTGACCAAAATTGTTTCGATATTTGAAAACCCCAACCCCAGTCTCCCCAGACTTATTAAATTTATGCTTGCACTGCTTGCCTGCCATTATGTCGGATGTCTTGAAAATTCTCTGAAATCGATTTTTGGAGAACTATTTTCTCCCCTCATTATTCACATTTCAATTTTTAGGAAACTGCACATAAGTCCCATTATTTCTGGCAGCGTTTTTCAAAAAGTTTTGCCTATGGGCTGGTATTTTTGTGTGAATCACAATCTAATAATTTATCCAAGACCCACCAATTTTTATACTCTAAAATTCACCATTTATAATTCTGTTTGAAAAATAATATCGCTGTGATTATAAATTATTCGTACAAATTCTTAATAAAAGATTTCACTTCAATGCATACAATGTAATTGGTAGGCCTAATCCATTTTTCCAAAAGACATGGCACCTACAGTAAATATTCCCACAATCATTAACATGCTCTTTTTAGTTATTGTATTTTTTGAAGATTTACAGCAGTTTATTTTTATCTTTGAAACATATGAAGTTTTCCATATGGTTTTAAGTCTGCATTTGTTTTTAATTTTTGTAGGTTTTCAACTACAGAGAATACTGCAGTATTTTGAGGATTAATATTTTTAATAATGCAGTTCAAGTTTTGTGTGTCCGCACTTACGTTTTGGCACCCCACCACCTAAGATTTTGTAAGATTCCTAAGATTCCACCTAATATTCAAATATTATCCCCAACCACAATTTCAACCGCACTACACTGTGTACATTTACAGGCGCCCCAGATATTTTTATTTACATATTTTCCCTTATTACCATATTAGCCTCCTGCTATTTTCGCATCCCTCACAACTTATTTCATAATGTTTCTGGAAAATATTTCATGGAAAAAAGACTGTTAATTGTGTTGTAGTGCTTCTAAATACTATTAATATTTCTGAAGTTTCATTTAATACATCGGCATAAGTTTGGGTACTTGGTCTGGCTTTGTGGATATTTGAGTATTATATGCCTCATCCTCAGGGGATGGGGGCCGCCTTAGGATGATAAGTGCTTGAATACAGTAGAACCTCTCTTAACTGATAACCTCCATAATCTAACATCATTGGCCGGTCCCAGCCTAATGATCCTGTCTAAACTGTACGTAACGCCCAGTCCATACAGTATAAGTTTAGACAGGTTCTACTGTACTCTAATACACATAATACTTGAACTGCAGCATTTTTCAAACTACATGTACAGTATATAACTGCAAAAGTGCCGCAGTTGAAAACTGTAGTATGAAATGTAATACATGCATGTAATAAACTGCATGCAGTATTTTTTGTATTTAAAAATTCCAAGGTGATTTTTTGCATATGCAAATGCCATGATGCAACTGCCCTTATATGTGGCAAAACGTAAATACAGTAATTCTGTCCCTGTCACTAGTAAATACACCTTATAAGATCTTAGCCATGGCATACATGTACATTAGTGAGTACAGAATGTATGGAACAATTTTGAATGATTCCGAAATACTATTGAACATGTTTCCTGTGTCGAAAAATATCGTTTAAAGTCACTCTTGTTCATTACATCGCATGGGCGTCCATAGAGTTTAGTATACCAGTTTGCCACAATAGCCTCAACCGTTAGCTTTGTTTGGCTCCTCGTGGTCTCACCTTTCTTTTCTCTTGACGTTGTTTGTAATCAATAGACAGGTGGTACAAATCGTTCAACTAATTAGACAACTTTTCACACATCATCTTTCTTTTGTACACGCTTTGTAATTTGCTTTTTACTGCTGGAGGGGGATGATTGGTAGAGTGAATGAATTACAGCTGGATCGTGGGGGTGAAACGTAGTGACCCTCTTGTTTGCCAGTCTCATCTCTTTCCTCGCAGTCATTTGGCCATCCCATAAAGGTGGACCCACAGATGACGTCATCAGCAAAACCTAAACTACATTATATGCTTCAGTTGGGAAGGGTTCCAGGGTATAGCGAGTGCTTCAAACGCATTGTACATGTATTTCTGGGCCAAATACAAATCGAAGTGTGTGAAAAGTTGATCAATCTGAGGAATAGCTGTGAGGAGCTGAGGTTTTCAGTTGCATGGTCAAGTATCATTCCATGTTTCGAGTATGACTTAGAAAACACAACTCCCACAGCTATCCTTCAGATTCATCAACTCGTATCACACTAGTTTTTTATGAAATTGAGCCTGTTTGAGCGTTGTTTTAAATTGTGTCTATGTTAATTACCTGACTTTTTGTAACAAGAAATCTATTCCTCCAAAAATCCTAGAGTATATATATAGTCACTTGAAATCTTTTAACCAAGACAAAATGTTTGGGAAACACTAGTTGATTTATCATGGAAATACTAAAAGGGAATAAAACATTGATTGCACAACAAAACTATACACACTAGATGGATTAATACTAATAAAAAACTATCAACGAGTTGAAGTTGAAAACCACAATTTCTACCAGCGCTTTTATCCTTATTTTTACATTTTGGAAAGACGTTTTGTTTAAACATATTGCATCGAATTACTTGTAATTAATCACTTGTGATCTAGTTTTTCCAAGAAATACTTATTGTTTATATGGTGGTGATGTTAATAATTTCTGTAGAAAATTCCACTAATCACCATTTTTGTGCTCTACTGTTTTTTTTTGCCCCACCAATATAGCCACCATTATTAGTTTTAATTTTATTAATGAAAACACTAGTGCAATACACTTAAAATTCAATATATCTGCCATTAGTGATTACTTTATATATGGGTTGAAAATCTTAACATATATACATGTATCTATTTTGTTTAAATATCGCCTGCAGCGAACCTTTCAATGTCAACAGTTTATGAAATTATGTGTTGAGTATTCCTCCAAAAATCCTAGACTATGTTTTTAGCCAAGACAAAATGTTTGGGAAACATTAGTTGATGTACACTATTGAAGCCAGGTGATGAAAAAGTCTGGATCCATGGGAATAACTTGGATTGAGTTGAGTATAGTCAAGTATGTGTTCCCTTTTTAGTGACTATCATTTCGATGACCTTAAATTATTCTTCAAGGGCATGAAAAATATATCTCGTAAACTAGCAATGTTATAGCAACAGTTTCGATTTGTATAATTGTAGAGGTGCACAACATAAAGTCTATAAACGATAATATAGTACTTGGGAACGATTGTTTCGAACTTGATGCTTCATGTCCACTTGTAATTTTTTGGCATAATTTCGGTCTTAAGTTGGCTTTCCTAATTCTCCGACCCTACCCACATGCCAATCTCTTAATTTTCTTAAGTA
This sequence comes from Cylindroiulus punctatus, assembly GCA_034695085.1. Classification (NCBI taxonomy): domain Eukaryota; kingdom Metazoa; phylum Arthropoda; class Diplopoda; order Julida; family Julidae; genus Cylindroiulus; species Cylindroiulus punctatus. The sequence continues at coordinate 4,957 of JAQFYZ010001099.1, read as the reverse complement.
TGATCAGTGCCACCAAGGGGTGAGAAAGTGTAGGAAAAAATGTCTATTGGCTAAAGCGCCGCCGGAAAATCTCTAGTAAATTCATGCAGTATCTGGCAACACTGGCTGTAGCTCCGCCCTAATTTTTTTTAATTTCTTTAATGCTGCGATATGATTTGTCTAAAGTAGAACAGAGCTCTACTCGTAATTTTCTTCGGTACTTGTCCATAAACGGAACTACATATTATGTTAGGGTAGGTTAGGTTAGGTTAGGTTAGGTTAGGTTAGGTAAGGTTAGAGTAGGTATAAACGCTCAAAAAACCTAACCTACCCTAACATAACAGGTAGTTCCGTTAATGGACAAGTACCTTTTCTTCTAATTTTTATTAAATTTTTGCATGAAGAGAAAATTACGAAAAAATAAATAACTCCAAAATTAGACACAAAAAAATAGCTGTGCAGCAGAGCAACAATACTGCCATACCAGAAATTCGAAATAAATTCACACAACCGTATCCACTACAACTTTGGAATTGAATCTATTGCTTTCGCCATATTTCTACCGATAATTACCGCATGTTAATACACACGTATTTACCCATTTACGAAAAATGTCGATCCTTTAATTCACCATCATAATCACCACGAAGCATTGTAATTGCCAAATGCATCTTTTTTAATTAGCAGCATTTGGAGATTGGCCGATTAATGGCTGAAACGGGCATTAACCTATAAGTTTTTAACCAGCGCATTGGCGTGATTCGCGGTTAGATTTCGTGAAATATTGCGAAGTTCTACCTATTTAATTAATTTTAATTATACGCCAACAGCGAGGATAAGTTTGCACGGGCCCGTGGCAATTTCCGGATTTTCAGATCATACTTGGTGCCTTTAACCTCGGTTAATCGTTGAGTTTGAGCACGAACGAAATACCTAGACCGCCACGAAGCATTTAATTAATCTTCGATTCGTGAATTTATTTTATAGCAAAAAATGAACCAATTGGCTTTAGCCGAAACATTACAACTGCATGATTTATGGTTAGTTATGCTAGCGTTAAATCTTTGTTTTTGCCCGATTTTACCGTCAAATGGGAAAATAATTGCTCGGTATCGGCTATAATTTGCTAATCATTCGGGGCTGGTATACACAGCTCGCAATATATCGCTATGATCGTACTTTTTTGGTTCCATGTTGTATCCGAGCATCCTGTTGCGAAGGTTAGTTAATTACCGTTAATTGGTCCCTGTAAATACCCTGTAATTTGCGCGCTTACCGCGCGTGAAAATGCGGGATTTTGGTGTCAGTTGGCAGGGGGGCCTGGTGGACGAAAAACCATCCGAAAGCTGAGACGATGCACCACCAACGTGTGGATGGACCCAGACGATCCCAGTGATCCGATCGGGGAAAGCGATTAAAGAAACTCCATATTTTTGAAATGCCGTCGTTGCGCAGAGGTGCAAAAAATGGCCACCCACGTCCAGGCAAGATGGCGGCGAGCGAGCACCTGGATTGCAAATGGTACCATACGTGTAATAAGGGAAATACAGTAGACTAACTGATATGAAGTGCCTCGCGGGTGATCGAAACCCAGAATACCCCAGGCACAATGGAAGAATGGAAAATTTGCCTCGAAACGGGTGCGAGAAGCAACACAGAAGGACCAACAACTGATTGGGGGTGTCTACATGAATACAAGTTATTTTAGAAAAATATTTGTCCGGTATCACAGAACAATAAAGGCAACTTTTCCCCCTTGTTTGGTGGGATGCAAACTCGATCAGTTGTTTTGCTTAATTTACATGTATTTTAGCGACGTTTCGCCCATTGAAAGGCTTCTTCAGGCTCCAAGTCCCATGCTACAGTATATGCAATGCCAGTGCATGATGAACATGCATACAAATGCGTGAGATCACATGCAGGTATCATGTTACATACATCTAACTTATCACTTATCAAGACTAAAATTATGCCAAAAAATTACAAGTGGACCCGGGTGGAAAAATGTAACAGGGCCATGTATAAGATTATATACAGTAGAACCTGTCTAACTCAATACTGTAGGGACCGGGCATCACGTATCGGTTTAGACAAGTTATTGACTTAGGCAGGGACATTAATCAAGCGTGGGGACGAGCTCGGGACCGGCCTCTGATATTAGGTTATGGAGGTTATAAGTTTACACAGTATTGAGTTAGACAGGTTCTACTGTATGTCATATATGCTCATGTATGTGCCATGTAGATGGCCATATATGAAGTCTTGAATGTCATATATGTCCATGTATGGCCACATAGAAGACCATATATGGGGTCTTGGAAGCCAAATAAGTGCATGTATGGCCATGTATAAGACCATATATGGGGTCTTAAATGCCATATAAGACCATTTTTGAGTTATATATGGCCATGAAAAAAATTGTATCAAACAATTGATACATATTTTGAAGAGATTGCAAATGTCCAGTGACACTGTTTAATACAGATGTATTTTGCAAATCATAAAATTTTGATGATACATAGCATTTGTATTGATTCAGCTGGTAGAGCAATCACTGATTCCCCTAGTCTCAACAATCTTTTGCATGCGAGGCAACTTTGTAGTTGTCTCACGGTTTACTAAAATAGGATCATCTATAGTTGTCTCAATTATACGAACAAGTACTAGCACTGCATTGTTTGACAGGTATGCATGACATATGATTAAACCAAATAATTTCCAGCAATGCCACTAATGAACATTATTGTGTGGCTGTTAGTGGTGTCCTCTAAAATCATGTTCATTGACTTAAAAAATGCCCTTGAAAATAAGTTTACTTCCTCATAGGTCATTTAGCAACAACTTCAATCAGTGGACTTACATGGGCATGCACGTGTATATATGGTCATATATGACTGTATGTAGGGTCATATTATTATTATTATTATTATTATTATGTGTTCAGTCGTTGCCGACTCACTGAGACTTCATAAGCCAACATTCTCCATTTTGTTCTTTCGAGCACATCCTCCTTCAGCTGTGCAATGGTCATATTGGTGTCGGCTGTGATGGTATCAAGCCAACATGCTCGTTGCCTTCCTCTTCTTCTGGTTCCACTGACCATGCCCAGCATCACATCATTTTCCAATGCATGGCCACGCATAACATGTCCAAAGTATGTCAGGCGCATCTTGCCTTCCAGTGAAGCTCAAGGTTTGATGCATGCGAGTACAGCCTGCATGGTTAGTGACCTTACCAGTCCAAGGTATTCGAAGTAGCTTTCTCCAGCACCATAGTTCAAAAGAACCCAGTTTTCTTGTCGGCTTTCTTCATAGTCCAGCTTTCACACCCATACATGTACGTAGCTATGGGGAATACTATGGCCCTAACGAGTCTGCACTTGGTGGCGAAGCTAATACTCTTGAACTTACAGAGTTTTGTCATGACGATCATTGCATTGCAGTATATAAGGACCTGTATGACCATATAGGGTTATACATGTCCAAAGTATGTCAGGCGCAGTCTGGTGATGCTGCCTTTCAAGCTCCAGATGAAGCTCCAGGTTTGATGCATGCGAATACAGCCTGGTTACTGACCTTATCAGTCCAAGGTATTCGAAGTAGCTTTCTCCAGCACCATAGTTCAAAAGAACCCAGTTTTCTTGTCGGCTTTCTTCATAGTTCAGCTTTCACACCCATACATGTATGTAGCTATGGGGAATACTATGGCCCTAACGAGTCTGCACTTGGTGGCGAAGCTAATACTCTTGTACTTCCAGAGTTTTGTCATGACGATCATTGCATTGCGGTATATAGGGACCTATATGACCATATAGGGTTATACATGAACATGTATGCCTATATATGTCCAATTTTTGATATAACCATACATGTTCCAGCCATACCTGTAAATGATCCCATACATGGCCCTATTAACTTTTTCCAGCCGGGGACAAGAAGCATAATTCTCTTCCAATTTTCCACCATCTTTGCCTTAAGAGAAAATTAAGAAAAAAAATTACTCTAAAATTAGACAAAAATTACCAGTGGGCAGTTTGAATCCCACGGCGAACGGAAGCAGTCATGCGGGCGTCCTCTGGTAGATTAGGCATTGGTACAGATGGTAAATCCCGATATGAAAAGCAGCCTCGTCAGCGCCACGGCGCTGGCAACACGCGCGTGCATGGAGGTGGCGACGCTTCGCATTAGCCCCGCATAGGCGTTTCGCGAAATGGAATTATTGATTCGGTACCACGGGTTCCCCTTCCCCACCTTGTTTTACTCAAATTTCACAATATTTATATAGCCCCACGCGGGCATGTTAATCCGGATAAAGTAGCGCTTACTCGCAAAATCAACTCGAAAATCGCTGCCATGACTCGGAATTTTGTCCTGCGTTTTGCCCAGTGCCACTTCTGGAATGCACCTTTACCTGCTCGTTCACACCTGCGATCACCGCGTGGCGCTTGTATCTCATTTGTCATTCGCGGCAGCCTCCAACCCCCTGGCCCCGGACCACGGGTTGAGGACACCCGAATCCTCGGGGATATCCTATCTTGTCTCGCTCCCGAGGTGGCGGTGATTTATTATTTTTTCACGCCCAGGGGGGTCTGCCAGAGACGTTACCTGCACCGGCTATCGCGCACTTTTGCACTACCCCCTCGGTTATGTATCCCTGGGGTTGCAACCTGGCAAACAAGCGCGCCTCCCAAAAAGATGCACGACGCGACCATCGCCGGGCTTGGCCCGGCGACGCGGGTGTGTTTGTGGAATCGAGCCACCTTATCACCTTTACATTTTCCGAGCTCCCCATATTTATTCACCATTTTTCGGCTGCATTTTTGCGTCGTGATTTTTATAACATGGACGACAATTTTCACCATGTTAACATGGATTTGTTATGTAAGGGATGTATGGGTATGATCCAGTGGCGGATCCAGGGTGGGGTTCCTGGGGTCAGGACCCCGTTTGGCAAAATAGAAAATTTACACTAGATAGAT
>JAQFYZ010001098.1:0-27556 GCA_034695085.1 Cylindroiulus punctatus | reverse complement strand
CAATAGAATTCTGTGGGAATTCTAACGGAATTCAAAGGCTGTGTACACAGGAATTCAAGAGTGGTTGCCCCCTCGGTCCTGCCCTCGTTATAAAATAGATTTTTAACGTTCTGTTACTTTATAAATCCAAACTTTGACTAACATGTAAAGATAAACCGTCTATAGTCGTCACGGCGAAAAACGAAAAAATGGCGTCGTTCAGACCAATAGCATACAATTTCCTGTTTGCGATTCGTTCATCCTGTAATATATATCGAGCATGGCAGCCATTTTCCTTTTACCGCTGAAACTCCTGAAGCAGTTCGTCGATAAGCCGAATCTCTCTGACTGTAAATTTTTTCGTTCTTTTGCATATCGTAGAAATACGAACTGATGGAACTGAAGGACAGCCAATCAGAGAGGTGTCACTTATCGATTAGGGATTCCTGTTTCTTAGTTGTTGAAAGGAAAATGGCTGACGCCTCGAGCTGAAGCGCCTCCAATGTTTTTTTTTTTTTTGTTGAGCTCCTTCCTCTCACTAGTGGCGCTGTATGCGACATACTAGACTTAGTCAATCGCAAACTGGCGATTGGATTCTATTGGTCGGCGCTTTCAGCCCAGTTCCATCACTTCGTGGTTCTACTACAGACGACTATAGCCTAACAACTTCTCCTACTGACACTCCCTGTAAACCAGTTCTTCAACCGTATTCCAAAAATATGTTCAATTCAATTTAATACACCCACAATCAGTACTTAAGTACACAAATGATTCAGAAAAAAAAATAATACAAAAAAAAATAAAAGTTAAATGAAATTCACAGAATGTAAAATTGCACCAACAAAATAGACAGGCAAAAGATGATAAAAAGGAAAGAAAAATAAAATAAAAATAAAGTACAGAACGTGCAGGAAAATACTACTAATTACACAACCTACATCAGTGACACTCCTTGTAACTGTTTGTTAAATTAATTTATGTAAAGAGGGTGGGACTTTATGATCACCCTCTATCTATTCTGCAGTGAAGTGGAAAAAAATAATAAAAAAATGAAAATTAAATGAAATTCACAGAACGTAAAATTTCACCAACAAAATAGATAAGCAAAAGATGATCCAAAGGAAAGAAAAATAAAAGCAAAATAAAGTACAGAACGTGCAGGAAAATACTACTAATTACACAACCTACATCAGTGACATTGCTTGTAACTGTTTTTTTAAATTAATTTATGTCAAGAGGGTGGGACTTTATGATCACCCTCTATCTATTCTGCAGTGAAGTGGGAAAAAAAATAATAAAAAAATGAAAATTAAATGAAATTCACAGAATGTAAAATTGCATCAACAAAATAGATAAGCAAAAGATGATAAAAGGAAAGAAAAATAAAATAAAAATAAAGTAAAGAACGTGCAGGAAAATACTACTAATTACACAACCTATACATCAGTGACATTGCTTGTAACTGTTTTTTAAATTAATTTATGTCAAGAGGGTGGGACTTTATGGTCACCCTCTATCTATTCTGCAGTGAAGTGGGAAAAAAAATGAAAATTAAATGAAATTCACAGAATGTAAAATTACACCAACAAAAAGAGATAAGCAAAAGATGATAAAAAGAAAGAAAAATAAAGTACAGAACACGCAGGAAAATACTACTAATTACACAACCTACATCAGTGACATTCCTGGTAACTAACTGTTTGTTAAATTAATTTATGCCAAGAGGGTGGGACTTTATGATCACCCTCTATCTATTCTGCAGTGAAGTGGAAAAAATAATAATAAAAAAAATGAAAATTAAATGAAATTCACAGAATGTAAAATTACACCAACAAAATAGATAAGCAAAAGATGATCAAAAGGAAAGAAAAATAAAGTACAGAACGTGCAGGAAAATACTACTAATTACACAACCTACATCAGTGACATTGCTTGTAACTGTTTTTTTTAAATTAATTTATGTCAAGAGGGTGGGGACTTTATGATCACCCTCTATCTATCCTGCAGTGAAGTGGAAGCGCTTTGGCAGACAGTCGCACTTGATCAAACTGTTTTCAGTGCTTGTCCACTATTGTTCCACATAAGAGCATACATCACCGTTTATTTTCGGAAAATGTTTGTGATGGGGAAAAAGGAAATGTGCACGCACAGCAAAATCGGAAGATAGATGATATCGGTTATGTGTGCGTGAGCGGATGAGAAGAGCAGTAATCAAAGCCTCGATACTGCCCCTAATCAATAATGAACACCGCTACGTGGTGTACACAATGTGTTACAGGTATTATATCGGATTACGCTATTTAGAATCCTCACACATGCCACATCCTCTACAGAGACACGTGTTGGAAATTCAAATAGGTGGAGACAGTTGCTGGCTAATTCCTCCTAAACATTTCAGGTAATGGATCTTGCTGGCAACATGCCCACTTGTCACGTCGAAAAACGTTGTCTTATCGTGTTTTATTTCGAAAATACAACTCGGCGTCATACATCATCGCCCAAGATATTGGCACGCAAATGAGTCTTCTTCTCATCATCCTGAGTGTATTTTGCCAAAAAGCCAAACTCGGTTTGCCGCAGGCGAATGTGGAACAAAAGTGAAAAAAACTGGCTTGATTAGAACTGATAAAAGGTGTTCTCTCATAGACGCCAATGAATAAGGTTCTGCCAAACAGATATAGAGTAGGTGGGCTTGTCAGAAGCAGACAGAGTATACAGGGTGTCCACAGAACCAAAGAGACGTGGGAAAATGTCCCAGTAATTCAGGGGATTTCCTAACTTCTTATCGAATAATTGGGTTAAATTAATCATTCGTGATCAACATTATTTCTTTCTAAAAAGTTTACTTGCAGCGTGCCTAATTAATCGTTTTAGTTCTTAAAAATCTGTTTGTGAAATTATGATGCATTATTGCCGATTTAAAATTAAACAACTCGCCGTCAGTTGAGAAGCGTTTTAGGAAATATCACACCTAAAATCCATCTGTCATTATTAATAATTCTTGTTCATTATTACTATTTCTGGAAAGCATTTGGTATAGTTTTTCAACTAAACAAATTGCTGACTACGTCATTCCTAAATTGCACAAATTTCTATGTCAAAATGCAACGTTCAACATGCTTGTAAATGTGAGAAAGTCACGTGAACCTGCTTATATCAACCGTGAGTTGATCGGACATAAGTTGATTTGATAATCGACAGTGGGGTTGTTTGATTCAATGCAAGTGGAGCAGTTTACTACAATGCTTTCCATGAAAACTTTTTAAAAGAATTAAATTTGGCGTTTCCAGTATTGGTATAATAGTGCTGAAAATTCTCCACGCAAACGGCTAAAACAAATTGTCCTCCATATTCCTTTTCCTATTAATTTTTCTACAGAACACTGAAAAAAATACGCTAAAATCTAAATCCGTCTCTTGATGGTCGGTTCTTTAACTTAACATTGGTCGATGTGGAAATCCTAAAGTTTGGGGATAAACATATTTTTAGCCTGGTTAACCTGGTAAAGTCAGGGAATTGTACGTTACCAATTGCTGTAGGATTGGCCCTAAATCCTAAAAGTATGAAATTCAGGGTTCATACGCACCTGGAAAGTCAGGGAGAGTCAGGGAAAAGAACAATAAATTCCATCCCAAAAAATACCCAAAAAAATAAGTTTTTACATGTTTATTAATTATTTTGAGATTTCTGCTGACCATTATCAAAAGTTGATATTAATAAACATTATATTTTTCTCATGAGCAGGTTTAAAAAAAATTTCTACACAATGTATAAGTCCGGGAAATTTACTTGGGTTGTCAGGGAAAGTCAGGGAAATGATTTTGTAAATTTGAGTATGAACCCTGAAATTTGGAAGTCCTGCAGTGGAAACCAGAAGGATGCAACGTGAAACTCGCACAAAGGTTTATCAGCTAATGGAGGGCAAGAGTTGCGTAATATCGGAATGCAACCAATGGCGCACAATAGCAAAAGACGAAAGAAAGGAATTCCTGCTGTTGTAGTGCTTGTTTCACCCTCAACTTTATACCCACTGCCGCCCCCGCTTCTTATTGATCGTTTCATGCCGTCTCCGCCAAAAATGGGCCATCTAACATGGTAGCTGCAGGCATGTTCACTATGTTTTAACGGCACGATTTCTGGAAAAGACACTTATGTCGTGCCTTTTGTAATTCGGAACTATATGCCTTTAATTGGACAATAGAAAAACAGTAGACAGCGCCGCTGTAATGGATCCATCTCATACTGGTTATTTTTATTTTTGTAAAGTAAGCGTGACGTGCCCTATGGTCACTAATCTCTCTTCGATGGGTTTTCTGAATAACACTGTCTAATTTGGATGGAGCTTCGATCTCCCCCAATAGGCGTCTGGCATTTTTTCTAGTCCTAGGTATAAAAACGCAAATCCCTAGTAATCCTCAGTTCCAGGAATTTAAATCCGCAGCAATTTAATACACTGCGATCTCTTTCATTACACGAGTGGTTACCAGAACGTGTTAATATTTTCAGTTATTTGCTACTGAATCATTCGTTGCATGCTTATTCCGATTACATTTTATACACCATATGTCACATTTTACATTCATGATTTACATTTCAGTCTAGGTAAAAAACTGCTGCTAAATTGCACAACAAAAAAAATGAGTTGGTTAAATCTTTTCATAATAATGTTTTGTTGGAATTGATTATTAAGTCAATTATGATTTCTGTTCTGATTTTTTTTTCAAAATTAAAAGAACAAGCACGAAATGGTGATACTAAAAAAAGTCCAGGCTCCAGTTGAAATTCCCTGAGGTTTTAAGGTTTTTCAGGTTCACAAAAATATTTCAATGGTTAAATAGTGATCTACATGTATTTGTATTATTTATTTTCAAAACATTTTAATTTCAGTTAAAGGAATAAGATAACTACTGTCAAATTGCCGAAAGAAAAATGAGTTGGTTAAATCTTTTCATAATAATTTTTTGTTAGAATTGATTGGATCGAAGTTGATTATCAGGCCCAATTATGATTTCTGTTCTGATTTTTTAAAATTAAAAGAACAAGCACGAAATGGTGATACTAAAAAAAGTCCAGGCTCCAGTTGAAATTCCCTGAGATTTTCAGGTTTTACAGGTTCACAAAAATATTTCAATGGTTAAATGGTGATCTATTTGTATTATTTATTTTCAAAACATTTTAATTACTGATAAAGGAAAAACATAACTACTGTTAAATTAAAACAAAAAATGAGTTAAATATTTTCGTAATCGGGTTATTCAATTGTTGGTAATGGTGGGATAGATTATTAGGCCAACTTTCCAGAATTACAATGAACAGGCACAAAAGATAATGATGATACTCAAATTTCCAGGCTCTAATTGAAATTCCCTGAATTTTTCAGATTGAGTATAAAATTCCCTGAGATTTCCGGGTTTTCAAACTTTGTACGTCTGTGTCTGCTTAGCTAGTCATTTTTCACTGCTGTAAAAAAATAATAATAATGGGTCAAAATTTTGGTCTCCAACGGTGATCATCTTTTTCTAATTTTTATGCTTGAATGATACACCAAGTTTCGCTGAATTACGATTGCTCATTTATCGTACCGAATAATCTGAAATTCATTATTTATTTTATGAAGCCGGGTCATTTAAGACAGCTTTAGTAATTATTCAGTTTTTATCAGATGGACATGAGCCGAAATTTTAGTTCCAATAATGGGGTTGTTTCCATAATGGCGGACATATATCATGCAGTGTATGCCAAAAAGAACTGACTAGTTGCTAAACTGCCGAAAGTGAAACAAAAACGAAAACGAGGCGAACTTGTTATACCAGTTCGCAATTACAAAACCATTTTACACTTTCATAAACCTGTGCAAGATTCGTCTGACTATGAAACAGTTGTATGTAACATTTGCTGTATAGTTACATCGGATTGTGATATCGTCATGCTTATGTACTCGAAATACTTCCGGGTATGAAATTTAAAGCTCGTCAATCAATGGCCATGACGAAGTGCATTTTAAGAAATTGTTATAAAACTTGATTTTGAAGATTACAGCTGTATGTCAAACAATCCGAATTATCTTTGTCACTAAATGTTACAAGATCCGACAGTTCGACACATCCAACGATGATCTGTAGATTATTAGACCCATGCAATCTAATCAATTGTAAGCTTATAAACTACATCACACAACTGTAAATGTGAAATATGACCTCTTGACTGATCGTAGCAGATTTTATTGGTGTTCTGGATGCCTGTTAGATGCCCGTCTTACAAATCCCTATAATAATATACCAGTCAATATTGTTGAAAAATCCATTTTTTTGGGCTTGAAGTATTGATTTTGGTTTTATTTGAGAAGCCAAACAATACGCACGTATGTGATCCACATTTGTTAGGAGCGTGGAATTCTTCCATATGAACTTTTTATGGGAACTTGTTTGGATTAGACAGCAAGCAATACTATACAGTGTACATGAAATCACATTGTAATATTTTTGACCGGTGTTTTTCCCCCCAATATTGGCCTGTTTGGCATTGCGTATACGTCCTATTATCCAGTTATCTAAATTAGCATTCAACGCATTATGCAAATACAACAACTGGGCTAACGATAACCAAATAGCGTTCCCATTAAGGGAACCAATCCCATTAATGCTGCGCTGCTCATTGCGCTACATATTACATTGTTCCGCAAACAAATGCATAATTTTGACCCAAATCTGAACTACTGTACCAACAAATAAGAAACGCATGAAGTTAATGTTACTCCCAACAATAGATGGGAAGAATATCAAATTAGTTCACTAATTTGGCACTAATTTAAATAATCAGTGCTAAACCAATTAAGGATGGGCCGTATTTTAACGTAGCTTATATGACACCCACCCCATTTGTTTCTCATATAGCATGGATTCTTTTAGAGAGCATTTTCTATGTGTTTATCAGTACCTGCCATTTAAGTCAAATTCATTACAGTATACATGTATGCTCGAATTCCAAACGGATTAAAACTTGTTATTAATCGAGGCGTCAACAGTTTCAAAAATGGTCGCAAAACCTACACACACTGTAACTAATGTACATTACACTACCAGAATTGTTAACTATAGGAATATGAAAAAGAAATACATTTTTTAATTCCGTTGTAAACTAAAAAATATCATAATACAGTGTAAAAGTGACAACAATGCAGTTAATGAAGGTTAGTGTTTACAAAGAAAATTACGACATTTTTATATTTTAAAATCAACAAGTTTTCAAAACATCCAAGTAAGGTACTAATTTATGTAGCTTTTTTTCTTGTAATCTGGTGCATGTGGATTTTTTATTCATCAAAGGACATCATGAGAGGAAAATGTAATGGTCAGACATCGTCAGCCTCATTACAGTAATGCAAAAATTGCAAATTAAGGTACTGGATGTATATTTAGCAGAGACTTTCTCTATATCTGCTATGACCGAAAAGAGCAACGGTGACATCTTAATTGGCGGCATCATTTACATGCGTCTACCATGTTATGTCTTGAAAGCACTCATCAGTTTATAGTGAACCTACATGTATAATAGCCTAAAGGGGCACATACTACATGAGGAGACATACTATGCATGTACAGCTCTCACCATTATAGACAAACAGGTTCGAAGCTACTTGCTCAATTCAACTTTCTACGGTTGTTCGCCTTATTGAATAAGCATGCAAGGATAGCCTTAATTCTTAAAATAAAAAGCAGTCCTTATTTTCGCCAAACGTCATCGACTTTCCCGCTGTTTCACTCGGTGCGCATAAATTTGTCAATTCTCGCTTCATTAAATGAAAGCATTGTGTTTTACGAGTACAACAATGAATTGTCTTTCTCTTTACGATGTTGTAAATGTCTATATTGGCACACTGTGAGGACGTTATCAAGTGTAAGAATGCAAGCAAAGTGGTTAATATGATCGTGCTGGCAACAGGAACGACCGATACGCCATTGGCGCGAAGAGACCACGGCTGAGTTTGATAAAAACGGTTCTCACATACTTCCCAAAATAGACGGGTAATAATGATTCTCGAGTATCTATGGGAAACCGTTGCCATACGATTTGCCACCCCCATTTAGTAGGCAACCTGTAATGCTGCATCATGCATGTGGCCATGCAGCTATGCCATATTTTGTCACATTTTGTCACATCCAAGAATTGGACATTTGTCACATTTTGCCACATGCAAATATCGCATTTGTCACATTTTGTCACATCCAAGAATTGGACATTTGTCACATTTTGTCACATCCAAGAATTGGACATTTGTCACATTTTGTCACATGCAAATATCGCATTTGTCACATTTTGTCACATGCCAATGCTATGCAATTGATTCTTAGTTCATCAAAATTCTCACAGAATATACTGTATCTGCAAACATGTTACAACTTATTCAATTTTTTTTTTCATTTTTACACACGTTTTGGATAACTGATTTAAGTTTTCATCAGCAAGCTCTATTGCCACCTTGCCGCTTCGAATGATGGCATTTGCAGCTTCTACTTTTACAATATCTGTACGACTAGTACTGCAGACCTCATGTAACATCTCCATTCCTGCATGCAATATTTTTTGGGCTTTTTCCTTCTTTTTGGTAATTTCCTCTTCATCAACAGACTTTTCTTGAGCCCAGTCTCCCTTATAATTCTACAGATAGGTCATGCATAAAAGAGGTTTCTCTCCTTATTTGTTGCATTTGTCACATTATTTTCCATTTTTTGCAGAAATTGTCACATTTTGTCACATAGGTTTCAAGTTGTCACCTCGGCCACATCCCTGCTGCATGCGCCTTGCAAATTGTTCATGTCTTTAATAACCCATACAGCACACTCCAAATGAGCAGTTTACATAAGTAGGTTTCGGCGCTGAACATTCCTCCACATTGTGTTTATGGTTTCAATTGACTTCGCTGTTTCCCCTGGCAAGATGATTTACTGTCAAACATAATAAAACGGATGAGGAATAGGATGACGTTTTGGTCTAGATCTGATGCCATGGCCTTATCTGGAGCTTAGGAAGAGCTACCGCCAGCCTTAATAACCCAGCCGTTTTCTGGAACTTGATTGATCATCGTGTTTATCAAACAAAACACCAATAGATTTGCATTGATTTAAGTCTCCTATTATTAGCATTCCATGCTCAATTAGGTCGGCAAAGAGCTCGCTTATCAGCCTTTCAAAAGAGGCGTATGAGAGCACTGTTTTTTCCTAATGAAATAAGCCACTGAAACTAGATATTGCTGCATGTTCCAAATGTAGTCAACTACTATACAGTATGAGAGTCGACGCTGGGAAATATGCTTACATTTACACGCACAGACAATATCTGTTTATCTACCACATGCCATCGCTCTTCGACAAACATCTAAGACGATAAAGTTCATCAAATTAGTCACTTTAATACGACTGCCGCTTGCAGAAACAATTTTTCGTAGTTACAAATTAGAAATTCGTGTGCAATTTACAATAGTAACCCTTCACATAGTTTAGCAGTGAGTGAGATTGACGTCATCACGAAATGCAAAAACAGTCTGCATACCCGATATGGAAAAGAAATGCATTTAGAAATAGATTATAGATTATGCATTTTGAAATGCATTTTACAATATGTGTAGATTGAGATATAAATGTATTTCATAATGAATTCCACAATGCATTTGACAATACATTCCAAAATGCATTTCTTAACGCATTTGACAATACATTCCAAAATACATTTCATAATACATTTCATAAATTGCTCATATGGTATTGTGAAATATAGTTTGTAATGTATAGTGTTATTACTATACCGGTGGCAGTACAAAATAACATGACCACATACTTTCTAGATTTAGAATAAAATATCATCTTGATTAATTTTTAAAATTCAATGTACTTTAGGATCGAATTTTTAATAATGTAATAAATTACATTAGCACACTGATCATCATGAGCTCTTTTTGAAAAATACATATGCAATGCATTTCACAAACACACTGCTTATACTCCACATGCAAAAGAAACGTATTTCAAATGCATTTTGAAATACGTTTCTTTTGCATGTGGAGTACAGACTACAGTACATGTTAACACGACATTCAGAACTTAAAAATCGAATGATCTTTAATGTGGACCCCGTTTCTTCCAAATTTCAAAATGGTTCGTTAGTAGTTCAATTTCAATTTTCGACAAACTCGGGAGACTAAGCTGAGCATGTCTAGCTGCATTTCATAAACGGGATGCAATAAACATGTCATACATGAGCAGCATGATGGAAGAAATACTCGCATAATAATCTTGATAAATTATTCGTGCGTAGAAGCTCTACATGGCGGAGTTAATTAATGTCGAGGCATCTAGTAGCTCGCCACATTTATCAGGGTGACAGTGTCATTGCCGAAAAACAAAAATGGCATTCTTAAGTTTTACCTCGAGACAAACATTATTTTGCGTGGAATGCGTTGGGATGCATCACGAATGAGCTGCCAACATTGACCCAATATTCCTCATTGCTATTTTTGTTTCATTCCAGCTGGAAGCCGGCGATGTGATCCTTGAGGTAAACGACAAAGAGGTCTACACGTTAACTACTAAGGAAGGTGAGATGACAGTTATTAAAATCGCAGTGAGCTTTGAAAACACGACATGCCGAATCAATAAAAGTGCGTCCCGATCGATTGCCGGGCAAAATGTTAGAAGGGTTGGTTCAAAACAACTGACGGAGGTGCTTGCACAGTTTACAATAAAGAATTAATCTTGGTGGCACCATCAACGGCATGCCATTAGATTAACCGCAATGGTAACCATGGATCCAGCCTTGTATGTTTGGACTGTTGGGCACAGAGATGATATTTGTACCTGTATAAACAAACACTGTTATCTCGCAGAATGGAGTGCTAGGATGTGCTACACGTGTAATGCATGCGACTGATATTCCGGATTACTATGGGAACGCTATCTCACAACCGAGTTTGGGGTAGCTTGATGTACAATCTTCAAAAGGGAAGTTATGCATGGCCACTGTTTGTGCAGTATTTTCTGAAGCATGAAAGCAAACGAGCTGCTTGCAGTCCATGGGGATTGGAAGTTGGCTATAAAATGATTATAGCACCGACACATTGTTAAATTGATCGGTAAACCACAATTCTCCTAGGAATTAATTAGGCACAAAATAAGAACCTCTAAGGTGGGGGTGCAGCACTGACACAAACACTCCATTTTGGCTACTGTGGGACAATGTTTACTAATGTTGCTGTTATTCGTATCATTTACCAGTGCTCAAGTGCCTCAGGCTTTCGAGTGATCTAGTCACGCTGAAACTGAAGAGAGGTAACTAGCTTCCGTATCATGCCGGACAGTATTTGAGCATGGTCCTCGTTCAACTGAGCAATCTCTTATGCTTTCATTGCAGATCCAAAAATCAAGGACCGAGTAAGAACCTTCTTATCAGCCTCCAATGATATGGACACATTGAAACAAGCAATAACCAAGGAAGATTTGGCTGGCCTGCACGATGTGATCGCCAAAAGGAGCCCGGCATCTTATCCGGCAGCGGGCGGAGATGCTACCACCAAGATCGAAACCAACGGCATGCATTGCAAGGAGCCGGCCGCGGCCGTGGAAGCATCCGGCGAGGGGGAAAGTGCAAAAGCCGCGAAGCTGGAACAGATCCGAACTCCTCCACGCTTCGAGACTTTCATGATGACCGGTGACTTGATTCTCAATCTCAATGCCAAGCCCACAGGTAGTGCCACAATAGTTCCCAAAGCCAAATGTGTGGATTGCCTGACATTTGGCCAGTCTTCCACACCGGCCAGTCCCGACGACGGCGAGACGCGGGGGAGGAACAAGGGGACCAAACGTGAATCACCCTCCTTTTGCAGCCCTGTGGCCGACAAAAAGGCAGCCTTCGGTTATACAGGTAGTTTTGTTAGGACGTCGAGGTCCGAGGACCACTTGCAAAAGGACTATCTTACCGCGGTCAACATTGACATCGACGATGACATCACTTCTTCATTGAATACTCTTCTAGATACGAGGCAGGAGAACCCGGCCAACGAGAGGATAGTGTGGACATACAATGCGCCGATACCTCAAGACTCAGTGTCGTCCTCGTCGCCGCAGTCCTCTTCCCCTTCGTCCCCCTTGCAATCACCTACTTACAGGCCCTTGCGCTCGCCGTCTCCTACCAAATCTTCCAGCCCGAAGCGCAAAGCGCCGCAACCCCCCTCATCGTCATCGCCGTCACCCTCCCCCTCACCCACGTCCAAGTCGGCACCGGTGCAGCTGGGTGTTGCCGGTCGCATGCGGCTCGGAAGTGACGACTATCCGAGTGCGGAGCCTCTCAGTCCCACCAGCTCGGAAGACCAGAGCAGGGGCACTGATTTGGATACGGACGACAGTAGGGAAGGCTCCCCGCACAGGTTGCCCACCCAAAATGGAATTTTAGAGAAGAAAGGGAGTTTCGAGGAAAAGGACACTGCTAGCAAATTTAGCAAGCGGGGCCTGATGGCTGATGCCGGCCAATCAAAACCGCCATCAGATTCGCCTATCAAACACAATGGCACGACCTC
This sequence comes from Cylindroiulus punctatus, assembly GCA_034695085.1. NCBI lineage: Eukaryota > Metazoa > Arthropoda > Diplopoda > Julida > Julidae > Cylindroiulus > Cylindroiulus punctatus. Next base: position 15,012 of record JAQFYZ010001098.1, on the reverse strand, counting down.
CGATGCATCTCATGATAACAAGATGACGGGCAAGGATAGGAAAGGTTCAGGTCCGCACACCAACGCAGTTGATAGAAGCGAAGGTGGGGTAGGGCAGAGCCATGCGCACGAACTAATGCGAGGTGACGACCGTGGTTCCTCGAGAATCGAAAGTCCACGAAAGAGCGGTTCTCCACCGCCCGACGACGATTCCGACATTGAAAGCTTGCACAGCTTTCACTACAGTCCAAAAGCGGTGGACATGCCTTCTGCTTGCCGCCTGGCGAAAAGGTTGTATTATTTGGAAGGGTTCAAGAAGAGCGATGTTTCCCGGCACCTTAGCAAAAAGTAAGTGTGGAAATGTGGATTCAAGCTTTACGCTGAAATTATTGAACAAGCGCTGGTTTAGAAGGCAGCTGGAAGATCATTGTAATTTCTGTTTTCTTATTTGTTTCATTACCTAAAAAGTAACGAATTCAGCAGAGTCGTGGCCGAAGAATATTTGAAATTCTTCGAATTCACCGGTGACATGCTCGATCTAGCCTTGCGGAAGTTTTTGCGACAATTTTGTCTAACTGGGGAAACACAGGAAAGAGAGAGAGTGCTGGTGCATTTCTCAAAGCGATACCTGGATTGCAATCCTGGTAGTTTTAATTCTCAAGGTAATTGATTACATTACTTTATTGAGTCTGTTGCACATGTTCTTAAAAACCCTTCCTTCCCAACTTTTTCATTTTCCCTTTCAAGTTAACACCATTTTTTTGGATTTTGTGTACCAAAGCAAAGTTATTTTTTCATATTAAGTTTAGTCTTGTTCTTTAATGGCGATGCTAGCTTTAACGGGCTGTCAAAACCTAATGGGTGACAACCCGTTCTTTGGAATTTTTTTAAAAAAAGTGCTGTCTCGTTCTGTAACCTTACATTATCTTAACCAGATGCCGTTCATACCCTTACATGTGCCCTAATGCTTCTGAACACAGACCTGCATGGCCAGGCAAGTATTGTTTTGACTATGAACAGATTGACCAGTTCGTGTACTTCAAATGCATAGTTGGATAACGATGTGATGCTTTTCTACAGAATATTGGAAGGAAGATGACATGTGCCGAATATATTGACAATCTTGCTGAACTTAACGATGGAGAAAATTTTCCTAAGGACGTCATAAAGGCGCTATATCATTCCATTAAGGCACAACCCTTGGAATGGGCTGTGTGAGTAGGCAGTTCGCTGCTGACGTATATATACGTATATGAACAAATTTTTGGGGTTCGAGCCCCAAAGAAGATTTTATGGCATATATAAAAACCTATTTCATATTTTCAGGGATGATGAAGAACCTGATGAGCAAGCGACCACGCAAGAAGCTCAGAGAAAGGGGGAGGATAATGCAAGCATCGGTCACAATCCCTTTTTAGAGGTCGGTTTTCATTGTGGAATAATATTTCAGCTGTTATTTGACAACTGACCAGTTACACGGGACATTGCTGACAATTTTCTAAAAAAATTCCCAATTGCACACATTTTCACACATTAGAACTAACTGAATTCTATAAATGAATTAACAGAAGCCTGTGAAACTGATTATAAAATATATCTCTAATGTAATTCATGAATTCAACATAGATGCCAAATGCCAATACTGCCACCGAATATAAAAAGGGCTACGTTATGAGAAAATGCTGTATTGAGCCAAACGGGAAGAGAAGTAAGTAACTAATAAATGTAAATTAGATTATCGCTTAGAAGTCGCCTGATTGTTCATTATTTTATCACATTTGCAATTTAGCCCCTCTTGGAAAAAGAGGCTGGAAAATGTTCTATGCTACTCTTAAGGATTTGGTGCTTTATTTACACAAGGTATAAATAGAACGTGATTTTAATTTGCTGCTGATTAATAATCAATGAGTGTAAATGCAATTTGGAATTTTCATACAGGATGAACATGGATTTAAGAAAAATCAGTTGTACGATAATCTACATAATTCCATACGAATTCACCATGCTTTGGCGACGAAAGCAACCGACTATACCAAAAAACAACACGTCTTCCGCCTACAGACTTCTGAATGGGCTGAATATCTCTTCCAAACTAGGTCCGCATTTCCTATTGATGGCCTGCGTGTTGGGCGATAAATGAATTTATGCCTTTGATAATGTCTCTACTTAGTGATTCCAAGGAACTGCAAAGCTGGATAGATACCATCAATTTTGTGGCAGCTAGCTTGTCAGCTCCACCATTAGCAGGGGCATGTGGCTCACAGCGAAAATTCCAGAAGCCATTGTTGCCCTGCACTCATACGAAACTCCATTTGGTAAGTGCAACTATGTCATATTGTAATACATTTTTTAAATAATTTATTGAATAATTACAGGCATCATGTTGAGTTGCTATTAACATTAAGGCCGCTTATTTGTGCAACTAGGTGCACAGTGAATTTACAAAGGGAATTTGATTTATGACATTGAGATAACCTTCACTTCTCTTATGGATGAATTTTGTTATCTTCCCTGTGCCAAATGTGCATAAAATATGGATATTTTGACAAGAATTCAAAATAGACAAATAGTCTCTAGTAGACAAGAATTCATCCATGTTATGTATTTTTTTAATTTGTTGTGTTTAATCTAACCTAACCTAATATAATATGACCACTCATAACCTGAACTAACCTAAAAATGTTATCTCACTCATCTGTCATGTCATTTAGAGTTGCTACTAATAGTTTTTTTATATTTTGTTCTGCTCAGCGAGAGCAGTCGCATGACCACGAGGTGAGGATTCTTCAACTCGAACAAGAGCTTGAAGATCACAGATCTCGGCCTCCGGAGAGAGGGGCCAAATCAAGACACCTTCAGGAGTACCAGGAAAAGGAGATGTATTTACACTATGAAGTAAGTATTTGAGTTCAGAAATAGGAAAATATCCAGCGTTTCAATTTGCATGACTTCATGTCGACGAATTAACATTTTTCTTTTATATTCGTAGCTAAAGAGATATAGAACCTATTCGTTCCTTTTGAGGTCCAAAATGGCCCAACACCCAGAACTTGAACCATCGTTAGTTGAGACATTTATCGGAGAGGTGGACGAACGCGAAGTTGACAGTGGGGAAATTTATGACCAGATCATATCGATGGTGGCCGATGCACCTGTTGGCACTATTAGGAGCATCTCTGATAGGTACAGCTACCGCGCTGCCATCTACAGCAGCAACAAAAATGACAATGGTCTCTGAATGACAACATAACCTTAGCAATTGGGAATAATTTAAAGAGAATCTGTGTTGCAGTGCGCAGTCTCGACTCTCATGCAAGTGAGAAATCTAAGAGACCATTTCACGAGAACTAATTAACAATTCGGCAACTATTAAGCAACAGCTTTTGTTGGGAGCGCATGTATCGGTATCACAGAGAAAATCCTAGCCAAAATGACAATGTGATATGGATATCACCAATGATAACGCGAGAAATGTGCATTGCACATGCCTAGACCTAGTTATTTTACTTAAAGACCTTGTGGACTGCCCAATATAGTGCCATTTATTTGAAACATAAATGGCCATGATAGAGTGGAAGTGGTGTGATCATCAGGGAAACTCAACAAGGCAAGCAAAAATCGATATTTTCAACTTGTTCATTACTGGAACAACCTGTATAAATGTGGATGCCAACGCTTTCTTACCACCCGCCAACTTTGCACCATCTTTCATCTTTCAAACGTAATTCGCCAATGCCATAATTCAGCATGTTCAAAGAAACAACCGTATGCAAACACTGGCTTATTTCGACACTTCTCTAACAGCATGAAGATGCCCTTTTCAAAGAAGTAGACCTCGTTATCCTGCATTTTAAACCTATCTTGTGAGTTTCGAGTCACTACTGTATGCTTTTTTTTATTCCAAAGGCCTACTTAAGCGTTAACTGTCACAATTATAACAGCATGTCGGTTTTAAACTTAAAAATCATCCTGAGAAATTAGCATATCTTTCTCTGCATTGTGCAATCTATTTATTGAGACAAGAACTACATAGTGATGTTGTAGGATAAACCCTTGAAACATCTTACTTAGATCCCTGAGATTGCGTGAATCGTTATTTTGATTTCCTCAGTGCAAAATACGTGATTGGCCACATTATTAACCACAGTTAATTTAACAAAATTTAAGCTCAGGTGCAGCTATGTTGTATCTCCTACTTAAATTTACCTAGCTAGCATAATCAATATGCTACCATCTTTTATTTTTTTATTCGATAAGCACATACCATAAATGTTAGCTTTTTTTATAAAGAAAATAATTTGACAGTATTTCGTTGTCCTTTAAAAAATCCATCCAAGATTGTCTTTGTGTTAATTAGCGTTAACAATGCTGGCCAAATTGTGAATCGTAAACTCGATTGTCTGTTTCATTTTATATTTGGAAAAAATCTGAACAAATGTTGCTCTGAAATTTTACTTTTGTTAATGTACTTTCCATTGAGTATTTGTCTTATGTCATGTTATCATTCTTTACATATTCACGTTTCTATTTCATTATCAAGACTATTTTAAAAAGTAAATGGGATGGAAGACAGCAACATTTCATGGTATACGGTTTACATCCACTCAACATACACGTTGGTGAAAAATGTTATTAATTTCAACAGTTGAAGTGTTGCAGTCAAGAATCCGCCCTTTCCCCATTTTAGGTCATGATTTGCAATGCTTTAGCACAGTTTATTATGATTTAATCGAATGTCTCTAGTTTGGCAGTTTGGAAATATAACAGTTTAATGTTGAGATCACTTCTCTTTAAATGTCAACATACATGTAAGTCTAAGGTCTCTGAACTACGCGTGTCTGACCTGATCCAAATAAACCTGCAAGACTGTGTAATATGGCAAAGTCTCTCACCTGGTAATTTTTAATCAGTGGAAGAATTGCAGATATATATTCGTTAGGTTTATGGTAATAGTATTTTGAAATCCAAGAATAGGCTCAAAACAACGTTAACAGTCATGGTTGTCACGAGTAGCCTAATTTTTGTTTGATGCACATGTATGCTTATTCTTTGATCGTTGCCAAGGAAACAGTATGGTCACTTATGCTATTCATTGCTGCATGCCAAAGAAATGCACTTGATTTGTACTATTATTAGCATGATTTGTTCTTTACTAAATGTATGCTTTTTAACAATAATTATACCATTCCATTTTTCATTTGGTTTTCGAAGTCGACAATTTAATAACGCAATAGAGACCCATACCTTAGTTGTGTACCGAACATTATTTTTAAAGTATGTGATACGTGCTCAAGTATCGTTTTAGGATTAGTTTCATAAACCAGGTAAATTGTGATATGCAACCATGGCATGGGCTCTATTGTTTTCATTACATTTGTCGACTTCAGAAATAAGCTGGTTTTATTCCCTGTCTACAATGCCAGATGAGTGATCTGTAACATGGTATGGCGTCAGAGCTCAATCTTACATTTTGAACAAATCTGAATAACTGTATCTGAAAAGTGATGACCCGTCTAAAATTCAAACTATTCAAAACACAGCATGAACCTAACAGAATAAATAAGACTAATCATATGATAGAGCACTGATGTCAAAGCAATGTTTAAGAGCCTGATGAATAAAACCTGCATGTACGAGCCAATCCGATCATTCGTAAATGTTCTATCAAAATTGGTTTTCTTTCTGCCTATCTTGGAAAAAATCAGATATGCAATGCCATATTTATTCTGCGGCACACAATGCCATGTTGTTAAAGGGTGCTGAATGTATGCAACTTTGTTATGCATTATACTTGAATGTTTTTTCCCTATCTTCTGTTGCTTTAAGTCTTGTTTTTAATAAATGAAATTGAGTCACACGCAGAAGCATGGTGACCGTTAAGTTCAGTTATTGAGAAAGCTCATGTGCCATTTTCCCAGCAGGGCCTACTGTATACCCTACATGCAGTCTACATGAATTGGGACTGCTGATATACAATATGATGTCAACTGAGCTGACTTATTTGGAAAGCATGTAAATCCATTTTTGAATGGACCACTAGTACAGCTGATGCTCAGGACAAGAGACATTGCATCGTTTTTTTAATGAATGAACGAATCTACTTTCATAGATACCAGAAGTCCATAGATTCGTTGTTTTATTTGGCTAATCTCTAATGAATGAAGACTGAACTAAGAATTTAGTTGGTAATGCATGTTTTTCATGTGCAGATTATGTAGTTTGAAACCAGGGCAATTTATGTGTGGCATTCCTTGGATACTATCTAATTCAATTTCTTCTCACAAATCTGAGGTTTAGAATAAAATTCATGACATTGAAGAGTGCCAATGCCAAAAAATATGTAGAAAGCATAATTCCAATGCTTCGATTTTTCAACAGAAAAAATACGGAAAACAAAAACATTGACATCTTCTTTATGTGCTGGATGTAAATTGCACGCGAGCCACATTCTATACATGTTTAGAGCTAGCAATTGATGATATCACCTAATAACCTTGGTGTTCTTTGAAGAAAAGTGTTCCATATGTAATTCAGGCAGCTAATCTACATGTATTTAGATTTCTCAGCTATAGAATGAAATTTGGTCAAGAATTGTTATTAAACACTTTGATATAACATGCGTGGAGGCTATGGCTTTTCCTACTTTAATTTATTGCAATAATTGTAATAGAGCATTTCAAACGTGTTGTGTGTCATTACCATGATACAGCATTCTAAATAAACTATCCATGTTATATCAATTTGTAAGAATTCTTTCCAATATGAACTCAAAATAAGTAACTGTTTGCTCATTATGCAGTATATAACATTTAGAGACTATTATAACGACACTTTATTGACATCATGTAACGAGTAGTCACTGATATAGGCCTGAAACGATCATGATCCATTTATCACGAATTGTGTGGGCTATTTACTGAAAACAAGAGTGCCATGAAATGTATCGGCCAATACAGTATATCGTGTAGAAAAAAAAGTGTTATCCCTTATCTGTAAAGTTATGAATAGCTATCGTTTTATATCAACTGATAGAAGGATTTTTTACGAGAATTTGAAAAAGATTTTGAAAGTTCGGAGACTGCTCATCAGAAACGGAATGATTTATTATATTGAAAATTACGTTCAATTTATATACATTGTACAAAACTACAACCCAATCGTTATTTGTTTCCGACTCTGGTAACGTTTTAATCAAAAATTTCATTTCGCCACCAGAATTTATTATCTCTTGAGCCAACTGATTTATGTATCAAAACCGAGACAATGTGAGGTAAAAATATTTATTGTAGATTGCTTTGCTGACAACAGTTGTAATTGGTGCAATGGTTTATGTTCATTTTTCATAAATATTAACGTGTTCTTTAAAGAAAACTATCCTGAAGTGTTTTATGGAAAGAATTTCTTCGTCCGAACATTTGTTTTCATCTAAACAATGCCTGATGATGTCATGCCGAAACAGTGTATAGCATTCACTGCCTCCTAATAGTTGTAGGCAAAGTTTAACTAGCTGTAATATTAAAGTTTTATTTGAATTTTATCTTTCAACTAATTATGCGCCACGTGATAGCAGTTGCAGGGATTTCATTCTTGAAATCCTTTTATCTTAGTTTTTTCACCTAAGGATTTTTTTCTATTTAGCAACCTTGTTCATTGGACATTCAGTACAATGGGATTAAGTTAGCATTGAAGGGGATTTTTTTCGGCTAACCAGTTCTCAGTTTTCAAAAAATAATAATAGCTTGTCTTATTGTGGCTAAAAATCATTGACATTTTCGAGAGGCTTTATTAGGATGCATGTATCAAGCTTGTGGTCAGTTCACTTGAGTTAATTTAAACTAATAGAATTATTGAATTGCTATTAAAACTAGGCTGCGTTAGACCAGTGCAATATTAAACTAGTTTCTCTATTAGGATATCACTCAATAACAATCGAGTTCTATGGGGGAAATTGAGCATTGCATTTCTCTCAAAATTCTCAGAAAGTTTGTTCTTTTTCAAGAGCTTGACCACTTCTCACATTTTCATTTCATACATGCACGCTTTCGAGTTGAAAATATCAGTTTTGGTTTTGTTTTCCTTTGGAAAACGGAGTAATCGATATATCATAACAGGTTACCTTATCTAAATCATTCAGAATTTTTGTTGGTGTACTTATGTCTTATTTTCAGTTTGTAGCCCAAATTAACGCTTTTCGTTTCATTAACTAGGTTTTCGAATAACCACGCAGGTCATTGTTCGGCATCGGGCAAAGGAATTGCTCCTTACACATTGGAATCCTTCGTATATCTGCAACCGGTATTCAAAACAGGGGTGAAAAAGGGAAACAAGACAGCTATTAGAAGTGCATCATTTTCCTGAAAATCGACTATCGACATTATCTCTCGATAACATAGCTTTAATTAACTGAATTGTGAAATTTAGTCCGTTCCCTTCCTTTACCAGAAGCCATACCAAATATATGTGATTTTTTAAGCTAATGGCATGCACGATTATGACAGCATGATCAAAACGTATTTTGAAACTTTGCATTTTGTATGTTTTTTCATGCCTTCACTGAATTTAGTTACGATTAGGGTATGAGTTTCGGGAAGTACGAGCCCTCGCAGGTTTCGGCCTTATTATTGACAGCAGATATTTTTTTAAACTTATATATTTAAAGTTCATTTCACTTATTTATCATCAAATATACGGTATAACGTCCATTAAGTAATAAACTGTATATTTATCGATTTTTGATTTTCATCGCAATAATTCTAATGAAATTAATATTGTGGAGGGGCATTTTGAGGCGAAAGTCGATTGGCAACTGCATCTTTTATGAGCATTCAACGTTCTCAACCTTTGACACCATTTCCATTAAAGAAAAATGAGTTACAGAAATTGCTAGTAAATTTTCATGCGTTTATCACCGAGACACAAAGCCTTTGAAGTACATGTATCACGATTACGATGTCTAAAACTGCGTATTATTATGGGGTGCCGCCAGATTATTCATCAAAGAAGGTGCACCTGAGTTCATATTCAATTAGCATTCCAGGGTTTCGCACATTCTTGGACCCCCATCAGTCAAGCTACAAAAAGGCAATATGGGGAATAGTGATGCTGGTATCTCTGTGCATGGCTGTGTTTCAGATCTGCGAAAGGGCGCAGAATTTTCTGTCTAACCCAGTTCGATTGGAGTTTAACATACTAAATCTGGGGTCGATTCAATTCCCTTCCTTCACAATCTGCCCGTACAACGTTTTTGCTAGCAAACGCATTCAGGACGAGCTTGAAAACAAATCAATCGCAACAGTCTACGACCTTCTATCCCTACCCAGCTACGATTTGAATACTATCTGGAATATGACACAAATGGACTTGTCATCTCTTCTCACACTGGTGAGTAGCCCCTTGCTATTTTATTAGTCATAAAATCCTCAACTTTCTCAAACAATATGAAAAGCTGATACCTTCCATTATCTCACCCATGCATTCTGTCATTCTGTGATCATTCTGCATTGTCATTCTGTCAATTGTCATTCTGTAGCCATACAAACCAAATCCACAATTACGTTTACAATACTGTACTATTTACGAAATTAAAAAAAAAACTGAAAACGTTCTCATTTACAAGGACATACATGTAGTCAATGCAGTTGAATGATTTTGGATATACATGTACATGTATTTAAAAAGTATTTTCAAAAGCAGAAGTCGCTGTAGTTTGAATGGCTGGCGAGGCTAAACTGTACCGTAGTCCAGTATATTTCCTGCTGCAAATGTGCACAAAATCTTTATATTCAGTTGTCTAGTATACAAGAATGGCATCATGTCCTAGCTGCATACTTTTATCACATATAATTTGTGATTTAGCTGAAAAACCGTCGGGCAATCACTGCCAGCTTAAGAGCCATGAGGGAAAGCCCGCCTACCTTTCTGCAATTCTTGATAAAAATCAAAATGTAGATAAAATTTCAATTTTTATAGTTTCGACATCAATAATTTTAATTCTGAGCGCTATTTTTAGTGTAAATTTGAAGGAGGGAAAACATGTAATGATCCACCTTTGGAACAATGGAAAACGCAAGCAACTGTACTGGGAACGTGCCACACAATAGATTTTCGTTAGTGCTTTCATTTCTTTTTTGCATTTTTACGTTTAACATTCTTGAACGATTGTAACAAAATTAATTACCGAAAAACAGAATTGGTTAAATATTATGGAATATCCTCTGCTTTCATGCTGTCGACCAACTCCTCAAACCATTTTTATGAAGGAGCTAAATCCCACAATTACATGGTAAGCAATATATATGTTTGCCGAAAAGCAACACCATCCATACATATTACTTGGAAAAATGAAGGACTGAATTACCTAAAAGTTATTTTCTTTTAGGTAACAATCCACAACAAGAATGATGACGTAACCTACGCGGCATTAACTGATGCTTTTGAAGCCTACGAGTCCACTTTAACTCACATTAATTACTTTCACAACTTGGTAAGGTTAAAACTGTGATCAAAGTTGTGAAGACTAAGTTGCATGTTCCAACTTTGCTTTCCAGAAACTTTACCAAAACTTTAGTAATCGACCCTGCTATTCAAACGAGCACTATCAAACTTGCAAGCTCCGCTGTTATGACAATCGTATCTCACAAAGGTCAAACTGCAGGTTAGTAAATCCTGATTTGCCCTGTTCAATACGCCTGTTAGAAATGCCATAGCTTAGTATTGTCTTTCTTTGCTAGGTTGCCATTTATGAAAACCTCAAACCTGAGGCTATGTTCCACCCCTGATGAATTTCGACGAATTTATCCGATACCCATTCAAGAAAACTTATTCTTTGATGACGTAGGGCCATGCGTTACCAAATGTGGCCTGTCATGTGAAAGTAACATATACGAGGAAAACATGGAGACAAAAACTTACAGCGACAGAAAACATTACTCCCTCTTCAAAGTTACTCCACTGCGAGAGGGCATGACAATAATAACGGAGAAGTTTTCATATTCGATTGTCGCATTCATTTGCGATGTGGGTGCCATTTTGGGTCTCTACCTGGGAATTTCTGTACTGTCATTTACTGAAGTCGTTGAATTACTAATTGATGTTGCCAAAGATAAACGCGCAAAAGCAGCCATTCAAAATTAATTCACGCAGCTAATTAGTTCCCTCACCCTCTTCATGCAAAGTTTTCACTATACACCTATATAGGCACTAAATATTTCAATACACAAACATCCCAGTAATGTCTCCACTACAGAATATTCGATAACATATTCGATCGGATATACCCTATCCACACGATGCACAAAAACTAGTTTTATCAACCTAGTTAGAAACCGAGGCTTGTAGAGTAACCAAAAAAATCATTTTCCCAACAATAACCAATTGAATAGATCAGAGAAAAGATGAAGTGTGTTCCCGAAAATAATATTCACACGGATACCAATTATCTACTTGTACTGTTGGTCTGTAATGCAAACCATTTAGATTCTAGATAAAAGCCTGAATGAACTTATTGTGGTTGCGTCCATTGACGTCCTATTTATTGAAAATAAACTTCTTATAGTCGCAAAAAAACGTAATCAAGACTTCAACAACCTGAGTATTATTTTAAGAGGACTTTCAAGTACATATTATCATCATATTCGTAGAAGTTTGGCAAATGACGACTGATAATGACAAATAGGGGAGGTTGTGGTTAACTTGCATTTATTTTTTTATGAAAAGTTTAGGGTAAAATCCACGAATCTCGTCAAGTTCTTCATACCATTTATCTTACAACGATTATTTTAAATGCAGTATATGCATGTGTTTGTCGGAAATTTCATATTCTTTATCTAACGTTGATATAAATTTCCGGAAAATGTATACTATACGAGTCGTATGTTTATTTCAGGTGTTTATTACAGGTAATACTGTAAGGTATACTTATTGAATACCTTACAGAATATCACATATAATAATCACCGAAACACGTTAAATAAATCTATAATTAAAACTATTTGAACATTATCAATAACATCTCGATCCATGTATGCATCCTTTCTATGATCAAGATGATTGCAATAATAAACTTTGGTAAGGTTTTCCTATTAGGCCTACCACTGAGTATATTGCACCAAATCAGACTAATTTAATATCTGTTAAAACACGTGTTTGATACTAAATGAGTACCACAAGTTTAAACATACAGTGTATAAGTAACTTGAAAAATACCTTTCAGATTTTGTATGGGAAACGGCGAACTCGTTGCCAGTGATGATGCGCGAATCTATTTGAAAAAAAAGCGGGCATATTTGAAAAGTATAAGTTAAAAAGTTGGCTGGACCGAACACCACGCACTCGACTAATTCGCTAATTAGGGTAACTGGTGTTTAGTGCAACCCGATTGTACGAGGCGAATCGAAAAGTATCTTAGCAAGGTGTCCAAAAAGTCAGCAGTAGCAGCGATTTTGGAAATATTGGTTTTCGTATCCACCATTGTTAGGCAAAACTTTGTTGAAAAAGCACAATAACGGTGTGTACACCATTATCTGTATCTATATAGCCCGAATCAGAAAATATTTATATATCTCTATCTACTTGTCTAATCGAGTAGACCAGTATGACACCAGTCCTAGGTAGGAATTTATACTTTTAGCTTGGTTTTGAATTTCCCTTAATCTTAATAATTTTCCCTAACTTATCCCCAAACCTAAACAATCTGATTCTCTATTTTGCCTAATACAAAACACAGGCAATCACTGCCAGCCTAATTTGCCAGTCAATTTGCACCCATAGACACCTCGTTCATGCTACAGTGAAATTATGAATTTTTATCATATTTGCATTTTTGAGAGGATTTAAGTGGGAGGAGCACACATCTCTGACAGATTCCGTATAATATCGTACACAGACCGAAGATGGAATAACATAGTTATAAGGAAACGGAAAATTTTGATTGTACCTATTTGCATCCAATGGTGTGATGCTGTTAAAAGCGACTTTATAGATGCGGGCTGTCTAACGAATATTGCATTAAACAATTACTAGCTCCGTGAAACCAAATGATATTGATGTTAATGTTAATTTTGTATGAAAGCTTAGTAAGGCATCTGATTATTTTTGCATCATAATAGCTCAATAGTTAGTGTATTCTCAGAATTCATTTTTCAATGACTTTTAGCTGACACCTTCATGTCTTTGAAGTTTACCCTACAATTCAAGGTCAGGAAACCAGCATTTAAAAAAGCATGCAATGAAAAGCATGCCATTTGAAAATGGCGGGCAAACCATGTAAGCTTCAAAGCTTTGCATGTTTGCCATGTTTCTAGGGGCTGCTAGTATAAAGTATCCACTAAAATTCATCAAAAGTTGTCCTATTTTTTATCCTGCAATCCGTGTTCACTGTGAAATTACGACTGCCTTCATTTAACAAAGAAGTAATGTTGTATATAAACTTGATTGCGAAACTGTTTTGCCTGCATAAGGACTAATCTAGCCAACAAAATGTTTGCTTAAGGGTGGTATACGATTATAGATTATCTCCAGATAAACACTGCTCTCAATATTATTTTAATTTAGGAAATCAATGATAAAATCTGACAGCATTTGCCAAAGCCAATTAACTGCTGCAATTGGTGACTTTTGGGACACCGTTGTATTAAAATGTGTAATTACCATAAATGTTAAGGACATGTGCTGCAGCAGTTATCCATGATGACCGCTATCTGCCAATGCATATTTTGCAAATTTCTCAATTTGAATTTGGCAAAATGAAACGACAAAAACACGCAATTAGCGAGTTCTTTTAACACTAACAACAACATGCAATGAATAAACATGCGTTAAAATACGAAACTAAACATGCTATTTTAAATAAGCTATATTATTTAACCACTAATGAAACTTAAAAATAAGCTGAAAAAAAGTGTCATAATTTGATACCCGTTGAACAAAAAATTATTAAGCTAATCACGGATAATTAACACAGTTTTAGTTCTATTAAACTATAACAAAACTAAATATTCAACGACCTGCCTACACAAAGCTAATTCTTATACCATTTGCTACTACTACAGTAAGTCTTACTCAAGCTCTTAGGGGGCTCTCCACATTCCCCCTAAGAGTGGATTAAAAACCAGTCAAGTTGAAAAGAAATGAGTGCAGTCACATAGTGAACTGCACTCATTTCGTAAACGGTTACAGTACGGATGGTAAGCGTGACTTAAAATGCGTTTAAGTCACGCTTAAGTTAAAAAACTTAACGCAGCGCCAAAGTTTCCACTTGTGTGTACAAGATTCAAACAAACACTTCAAACTCAAAAGCACAACATTCAAGTAATAAAAAATACACTTAAAAGCCAGTGATTCACAAGAGGGGCGGGATCCTGCAAACAATCAACAACAAGAAAGACAAAAGCAAGCAAATTAGACACTCAGCTACCTAAATTCTGAACCCTGACCTTTGCGCATACCGGAGGATTTACTCCCAGCTAAAAGCTAAGTTGGCAGACTCTAGGGGGCGCTGCCAACGTGTCGCGAGGTGTCACGTGGTGTCGCGGGGTTCATTACTGGGTGTTGTCGTGTCCGTTGTATGTTCCTAGCAAAATGTGTAAAGTGTTTGGTGCGTGCCTCTGTGCAATGGCACGCAAGAATGCATTGTGTGAAAGTTAACGTTTGGGCTGTTGAGACAAAACAAGGGTCGGGGGCAAATGGATCCACCTGAAAACTTGAAAAAACAACATGAATTAAACAGCTTAAATGAATGATTACGCATATCAGCAAAAATAAGTGATCAGACATTGTCAATTTGTCACAGAGCAAATGGCTGCAATGTTTATAATTTAAAGATAGTTTCGTTTTAAAAAAAATAACAGGGGCGGATCCAGCTTTTTTTTCAAACGGGGTCCGTCACCAAAATTCGACCATTATATAACCGAAACGGTAATTTATGACATGACATGAGTCATGACCTCTTTTCAAGTCAGCAGTGAGCACATGTATGTATATGGAGGCCTAAATATACATGTTTAAAAAAATATTTGCAAAAACTAGTTCATTTTT
>JAQFYZ010001097.1:0-27582 GCA_034695085.1 Cylindroiulus punctatus | reverse complement strand
CGAGCGTAGCAGACGGGAACTGTACGCTAGGGATTTGTAGGGACCGCATTGCCACACTGGCGCATGGAAAAGTTGAGCGGTGACACGGCCTGACGTCACTCAATCATTGGTTCGTGGCTGAATTGTGTTGCTAGAACACAATAGAACACAATTTTTTCATTTATTGAATTAACTTTGAATCAACAATTAACGTTGAATCAACATTCGTTTTGCGTTTCCACCGAGAAATGAATTGTTGGTTCGGTCACCAATATCTCAGAAAGTGCTAATTTCAGGGTTTCCACTGACCTAGCTGCAAAGTCAGACAAATGAAAATGTCGGACATAATTGAGAAAGTGTCAAACAATCAGCTAGTCTTTAGATTTTAGAGATTTGAAGAAGCAGCTATTATACAAAAAATTCAGGAACTTAAAGTCGTCCCAGCAAAAGAACGAGAAAATGGCGTCGTTCAGACCAATAGGATGCAATTTCCTGTTTGCGACTCGTACATCCTGTCATATATATCGAGCATGGCAGCTATTTTCCTTTCACTGGTGAAACGCCTGACACAATACCTGATAAGCCAAATCTCTAATTGGCTGTAAAAAATTTCGTTCTTTTGCTGAGACGACTATAGTGTGAAATGTTTGCATTGCAAAAGTAATATTTTCAAGTTAAAATGCTCAAATGCAATAAACGTTTGGTGTTATTTTCATCTTTTGTATTAAAGTAGTTGTTTTCAGATCACCGAGTAATGTACGAGTTATGGCTGATATTAGTTCCATCAGGCAAATTTGTGATTATTTTGTAAAAAGTCAGGCATGACAGTTTTGTGTTGATTAACAACCCTGTAATACCAGGAAGTTGGAAAGGCGTGGAAAATTCGGGGAAAAGTCAGGGTAGATTGATTTATTTTAAAAAAGACAGGAAAATTTAATAATTCTCATCACAGAGAAGTCAAACTTAGTTTTAAAAAAATTAAACTGTCAATTGAAGCAAGCAATTTTGTGGAAGAGATCAATAATGAAATTGTAAATATATAGGAAATTTGAATGCGTGCTTTACTGCTGATTCTTTTTTGAAGTTTGTGTTTATCTTATGTTTATAAACATTTAAAATAAATTGGCTGATGTCATATTTTCTAATTTTCATGGTCAGGACAATCATTTTTAAAACCTGGAAAAGTCAGGGAAGTTAAAAATTGATGTACTGAAAATCTGTTGGATTATAACGTGTTTTTTTATATCTTTTCAGGATAAAAACGTGGTAAATCATAGCAGTATATCAGCGACAACCAGCATCCACCTCCAGGACCAGGACTTCTTGGGCCCATCACACCATGCAGTAACTTCCATGGGACAGTTGCAAACTTCCTTGAAGAGTCACGTGATCGACCTGGCTGGTTATCACTGCACATTGTATATTGACGTTTTGTAATCTACTGTTCCGCATTCTTTCCAAAGTGTCATTTCCTAAATTAGGGTTTTCGTCCTAATTTCATATTTCAATTTTAATTTTATATTTAAATTTATGGCTTTAATCGTTCCTCAGGGACATGCACCAAATATTGTACAGTTGATAGAAGTGTAGGGACATGAAGTGGTGATGTTATCGAACGCTGTGTTAAAATTATTCCAACTTCTTTGGAAACTGTTTCTATTTGAAACATGATGGCACTACTCGTGTGCACATGACGTCATAGCTGGTTGTGTAATAAATTGCTCAACTAAGTCTGATTTGATTTACTTTGGTTTCTAATCTTAATTGAATGTCCATTTGCATTTAATTGCAAAACAGGTTCTAAATCGCTTTTGGGAAAAAAGCAATTTCCAAACTACCAGAAACTAGTTTGAAAATTAGCTGGAAATAATTAAATTGTGTAATTTGTTTTGCCGAAGCCCTGATTAACGACTTGGAGATGGATATGGAATGAATAATTCAAAACCAACAAGTAGAAACACAAAATTTAGATTAGTAATACTTGCTGAGTTATGTCAGACATGTCAGTGAGATTATTTCTGGAAATATGAAATAATAATTATGCCAAAATGCACTCAAACAGCAGATTGGGTTCCCACAATTTAAACGAATTGAAATTCCCTGACTTGCCAGGTTTTCCATGACCTCTTGGACTTGAGTTTCTGCCCATCCAAAACTAGAACACGAACAATTGGCATAAGGTCGAGGCAAGGTTATTAGAACACAAGATCATAAACATTTTTCTTGTTTCAGTCAATTTTTTGTTTAAAAAATACCTTAAAAAAACAATTTTATGGACTCTTCCTTAAAATATTTTTCTACACATAGTATATATGTGTTTTTCTCTACAGTAGAACCTCTGTAAATCGATCACCCAAGGACTGTAACAAGCTGGTCAATATATGGAATGAGGCTTGTACTGACAAGTTATTAGTTCTGTGTTCTACACATATACCATACCTATATTTTACAGTAATAATTTACTTTTTCGGAAAAAATGAGCCAATCTTTGTCTGTGTCCTAATTTTATTATATTTTCATGTTCTGCAATCTTTTTCAGCATGTACACTACTCGCACTATATAGTACTGATCGAAATTTTAACACAGAACCACTAATGTACAGTGTTCTTATAAATTTCATTCTGTAAGAATACGAATAGCATATCCACACAATTATCCTACCTGTTGTGATAATGAACAGCACAAATCTCCAATCAAATTCTGCAGTGTTTTTGAGATTCCAATTAAAAAAAGAATTTCCCCTATTTACCCTTGGCAGAGACAGTTACTGTTCAGGGGTGTACAGTATAAGTAGTCTTGTAACCAGTCAATAAGTTTAAGGCCCATTGAAAGTGATTTTTTGCAATTGAATTTTGATAATTTTGGACAGATATGATAATTTCAAATGAAACTAAATGTTTTAATTCAAAGTTTATATTGATAGTAAGTTCCTGTGCTATATAAAATGAAAAGACATTTCGTTTTTAGAATTTTCCAGATATTCCTTATTTTGCCAACGACAGTAAATCTCTTATATCCCCATTTAGATGGCAGGTGCTGCCATCTATCGCCCATAAAGCAAAATAAAGAGGTCAAACATGGAATTATCGTTTTTATTAATATCATATACATTTCCATAAGTTTCCAAGAGCACATCCCACCCTGTTAATGTTAAAAAAGAATATTTTCATATGTTGATTAGAAAAGGAGAAATTGTTTCTGGAAAGTTTATGCAGGGTGTCCCCAAAGTCACACCGCACTTTCAATGGGTCTTAACTAAAATTTGCGCTGTGTTGCTGATTTCTTATCAAAACTTGTGTTCTCCCCACATGCAAAAGAAATGTATTTCAAATGCATTTTGAAATACAGTACATTGCAAATTATAAAATGTATTTCAAATGCATTTTTTCAGAAAAAGCTCCACGATTAATGCATTTTGAAATGTGAACCTAAATATGTTTTAATAATGCATTTCACAATGCATTTTATAATTCATTATGCAATACATGTATGTCTCAATCTACACATATTGATTGCACAATGCATTTGTTTTCCATATGGGTCCTCATCTTATAAACAACGAGCAAGAAATGGTAGCATTTTCACATTGGCATATGTGATATTTTTGCATTTTTAATGCTCAGGAAAAACGTTACTAAAATATAGAAAAGTCAGAAGTTGAAAACTTAATTTCTGGGAAAACCTGCCTAACGTAATACACATTTGCTCGTTAGTTTTAAGCAAATGCTCCAGTCTGTGAGCAAAGATAACAGTGGAGGCAATGCTCTGATGACCAGCAATGGTGTTGTTATCTGAAAAACGATTACGGATGACTACTGAGGCGCCTTTCCCAGAAATGACCCGTTATCAGCTCTGATCATAATGAAATTCGGTGCCGCAAATGGACGGAAACTTAAAATCTATGTTTAGCTAATCGTAGCAAATGCTTTCCAGTTGTTGTTTTTTAACAGGGCGTGCACCAAAGGCACCTCCGACAAGAGCGTGGGTGGTGCACAAACACAATGGATTTTTTGTTGTTGCAAAATTGAGACGAAATGACCAATGGTCATGCTTTCTGTCAACTTGTAATTATTGGCATAATTTTGGTATTAAGTTGCCTTTTTTTAATTTTCCGACCCTACCCACATGCCAATCTCTTGATTTTCTTAAGTAGAATTTTCTTAAGTCTAATTTTCCTAAGTATGATCAGCGCCACCAAGTGGAAGGAAAGTGCAGGAAAAGATGTCTGGTGGCAGAAGCGCCGCCGGAAAATCCCCAGTAAATTCATGCAGTATCTGGCAACACTGGCTGTAGCTCCGCCCTAATTTTATTAATTTGTTTAATACTGCGATATGTTTGGTAGTATAGCAGGGCTCTACTCGTAATTGTCTTCACATTTTTAATAATTTTTTGCCTTAAGAGAAAATTAAGAATAATTCATCCATAATTAAAACAAAAATTACAAGTGGACATACAGTTAGCAAGACAAGGACATAATAATGAAAATTGTAAATGGATCTACAATTTTTTCAATTTTGAGTTCAAAAGTTTCGTACAAATTTCGTAAAGTTCGTTATTGTTGGTTGGCATTGGAGTGCACAGTTGTTTTTTCGCGTTTTCATTTACATCTATAAAAATTTCTGTTTTTGAAAGAATTAGTTTGCCATTTTTGAGAAAAAAGAAAAAAAAGATTTGGATTGTTCCAACTTGGCCCCTGTGATCAGTTACCCTGGTCAAAAAATTCCGAAAAAAAAATCCTCTTAAAATATCGTTATACATTACATGTTTATGTAATGATCAGGAATATTGTTTCTAGAAATCGTTTCTAGAAATCCATCACCACATTTTAATTACATTTTAATTTGTTTTTAAATTTCGTATCGAGTCCTTCGACAATAAGAAAATGTTATTAAAACTTCACGAATAGTCATTTCTGAAATGAATGATTGATAACAGGGATACACGTGATATTAATAATATCTTCGGGCCAAAATATTAAACATTTTACCCATCATTAATTACTCTGCCCCTCCCTTCGATCAACGAAAATTTCAAATTCCCAAATTGCAAAAGCCAATCAACTTTGTTTTTGCCGCATTTTGACTTTGATACGTTTTTAATAAGTGATGAAATCATTTAATATAATTTCATCAAGATTTTAGAACAAATTTCCAAAACATATTTGATGGCAGGAAAGACATTTTGGGCTTGACTGGTATAATTTTGAACTTATTTTTGATTTTCTCATTAAAAAATGTAAATCAAGAATTTTAAAAGATTAAATGTAAGGATAAATATAGGATAAATATAGGCTCAAAAGTACTTAATAATTTGGTATTTCTAAGTCAAGGGTATCTGACACTTGGTGTTGTTCTAAATACCACATTCTAAATAGCATGCTAATTATGCTTTCAAGTCGGTATGAAACTGACAGAGAAATTTGAACTCCTCAAAAATTCAAATTTTTTTACCCAAATCGTGCAGCATTCAGTACGTTTTGGATATTTTCCTGCAGGATATAGGTGATTGAATTAAGTTTTTCATTAATATTTCATGCAGTGCTTTATACCCTCAATTATATCCGTCATGTGCAATACCCGTTTTTGGAAATAGGACTTTTGCAAAAACAAAAACCATTTTTATTTATTTTTTACGAAAGTCGTATTTTGGGGAAAATGCGCCCCTGGCCACCCTATGTCAGACAAGATGGGCGGAAACAATAGCCTTAATGACCCCTCACAAACAATAAACTTGAGCAGGACTTGAGTCCGGCTTGTTTTAATATGCAGAAACAACAATGTGCTTATATGGAAAAAAATGGCGCAAAAAATGTGCCTCAGAGAAAACATTTTTTTATTCATGGCCTCGTTTGGATTAACAATTTGATTAATTCTCATTTCTCAGCAAGGGTGGATCCGATATGAGGCGCGTTGGTGGACATATTGCAGAAATTAGCCATCGTGTATAATTTCTGACGATTTCCCGTATATACCAAAAATTATATACCCCCAGCCCGAAAGTAGGTCTTCGGAAACACCCCGAGGAAAATTAAATATTCATGTGCCAACTAGGCCCGTTGACACGTGCTGCATTTTAATATAAATTAATTTAGGAATTTTTTAAATAATAGCCAGTTTGCAAAAAAATTATTTCGTTTTTATTCCAATTTGATGTTACATTGATGCGACCTTCTGACTGCATAGCAAATGTTGAAATTTTAGTAATAGTTGTGAAAACATAATATTATTCATAATACTTCTGTATTTTTTAAACATTATATGGTGGGGGTAATCTTATTTGTAAATAACATTATTTGACGTTGCTTGAGGCTCATCGAAAGTGATTTTATGCAATTGAATTTTGATAATTTTGGACAGATATGATAATCTCAAATGAAACTGAATGTTTTAATTCAAAGTTTATATTGATAGTAAGTTCCTGCGCTATATAAAATGAAAAGACATTTCGTTTTTAGAATTTTTCCAGATATTCTTTATTTTGATAACGACAGTAAATATCTTATTCCTATTCAGACGGCAGGTGCTGCCATCTATCGCCCATAAAGCAAAATAAAAGGTCAAACCTTGAATTACCCTTTTTATTAATTTCATATACATTTCCATAAGTTGTCAAAGAGCACATCCCATAAAACTCAAGTCCCTGTTAATGTTTACAAAAAATTATTTTCATATGTTAATCAGGAAAGGATAAACTGCATTTGGTAATTTTATGCAGGGTGTCCCCAAAGTCACAACGCACTTTCAATGGGTCTTAACGTGTTATGTGAATTCCAATTTTCGTAACAGTTTTGATGAAGTACATTTTTTAAAATACTAAAATGTGATCCTTACCACCTTGGCCCCACCTGTTGATTTCGGACACCCTGTACAATGCAAGAGATACGAGCACAAAACAATAGCTTCGAGACTTTTTCAACCATTGTTTTTGATTTCCTCAAAAGGCGACGAACGCATGGGGGATCCCTGTATCAGTTGCCTTAAAGTTTCGTGTTTAATTTGGTTTGAATAAGATTTTCTGTTAAAAAAAAGTTTGAAATGCATGCGGCGCACGCTTGCAATTAAATGCATAATTTATCTTATTCAGGGGATGATGGATATGTGGACGTATAATTAAGGCTGTGAATTCCTTTATATTGCCAGCATTTCTCACCCACTCCTTCGCTTCTTAGGGGCTCGTGTGTGCAGACGCTCCAGGGGAAATCCCTTTGCACTCGGATTAATGGATGAGGGAAAGTCTCATTATGCAAAATAACAATTTATCAGACAAAAGATATGGCATGATGCATTCATGAATTCATGCTTAGCTCATAATGGGGGAAATATTAGCGAGTTTTTGCTCACTTTCAGATGGCCCCAAAACATACATTCTCTCATGTTTAATTTTGGACAATTTTTTTTTTTCTTTCTTTTTTTTTTTGATGTGGAACTAATTTTAAATGCCCAAAAAGCTGCAAATTTGCCACACTCGCATGATTGGCTGATTTCGGGTGGTGAAACTTTCCTGACAAGCACCAATTATTTCGGTAAATGACCAGAACATGTCCAGTGAGTGAGATGTGACACTTTTGTTTTTCTTTGGTTGCACCATCGTACAGGGCGTCCACAAAATCGCCTAACAATGAAATGGTCTAATTGTTGGCTTCATTTTAAAAATATTTGTATTCATTAGTATGTGATTTCACAAGGATAATAATCGCTCTGGACATATGCAGTTCAGTTAACTTGATTTGGGATTTTATGCAGAAGTTTTTTTTTTAAAAATTACAGGGTTGTGTAAACGTTGCAGCAGTTTCAATAAATCGCCGCGAATTTTCTGTCCAGTGTATGATCACTGTTGATGTCCAGATATGTAGAAAAACTCCAACTTTATATGGGCATCAATGCATTATCGATATGTGTCCCCTGGTGATTCTTGCATTGATTTGAATCGAATTTAGCTTTTTATACATGCGAATTTTTTGCTGCCGTGTTATCAGCGATACGGTGATCGAGTTTGGGGCGATCAAACGAGCATATCTCAAGGTTTTATTTGAAATTTTTCAGCTGTTTAATGATTCCCCGTCACGCCGCTAGAGGGCGCTGAGTCGTAAAGGGCATCTTCGGCTCAGCGCCCTCTAGCGGCGGCATTTCTCTGCAGAAAAATTCCAAACAAAACTTTGAAAAACGCTTGTTCAACATCACCAAACTCAATCTCCGTATCTCTTGTACTTCGGCCGCAAAGAATTCTCAAAACTTCTGCAAGCATTTGAGACACCCTGTACATCTACAGTGCTAATCAAAAATCCAATCCCATCTGTTTCACTTCTGGAAAATGCGATATATTAAAACATTAAGAGATGCTCGTTTGATTACCCAAACTCGATCTCCATATCGCTAATAATTGGCTCCAAAAAATTCCCAAAAATTTTTTAGCATTTGTTGACACCCTGTAAATGGTCTCACACTTTGGTCTCACCCTGCACGCCATTCTTATTCCGTTATTTAATTAATGGCGAACGTGCCTTTAGTGGGGGTCACGACCCCTCCCGCAGCTCGATCGCTTAATTATTAGCCAGCCGTTTGAATTAATTTGAATTTGTGTTTTGAATTATTCTTGAATGGCGTCCGATTTGATGCAAATTTGTGTTGTAATTTGGGAGTGGTTGACCCCCCACGTCACCCCTGTCACTTGGCCAGTTCTGACAGCCGACCGACCCTATGGCGCACTTAACGGGTTACACCCTAACTCTTAAGTTAGGCTTATTTTCTTGATTTCCCCCCCACAAATTACACGAAATTACGAGCGAGGAACGTGTTTGGCCCCTCCAGGAATCCTCCGGTCTCGTTTTTCATTTCCTACTCAAATATTCAAATTCCTCTGGCGTCAGGAATGTGCCACACACACGCCCTCTAATTACAAACTTGAACCAGCTGCAAAACCCCAGGATTTTTCCCTTCTTATTATTATTCCCCTTAAATAACTCATCGGTTTTTGGCTGCACCAATTTGATTGGCTTCCACTGTAAAGATTTTGCTCCGAAATTTCAGTTTTCAGAAATCTGTAGTTTGCTACCAAAATGGGCGTTGAAGCTTTTGCTCACAAAGTGAGGCATATCCAAAAAGGATGATTTAAAGATTTTTTCCCAATCTTTTTTGCATTAAACGTATGGCGAAAATGTTGATGTCAAGCCAAAACCTGTAACGTTTTGCATAATATTTGTTGCTATTTCTGTATCTTCGAAGTAATACTTGGAACAGTTTGCTGCCAAAATGGGCGTTTGAAGCTTTTTGCTCACATAGTGAAGCATTCATGAGCAGAAGCTCCAAAAAGGATGATTTAAAGATTTTTTCCCAGTCTTTTTTGCATTAAAATTATGGCAAAAATGTTGATGTCAAGCTAAAACCTGTAACGTTTTGAACATTGGCCCTTTTCCTCTCAAGGTACATATTTAATCCCTGGTTAGCTTAAACGGAGTTTGGTGCAACAGGGCTTTGAGATACAATATTTGTGATTTTTAAATAAAAAGCTTTCATAGTTATTATAATTATTTCATGCGGTGTACTTCCCAAATTTATTCTGAAACATAGTGGCACGAGCTTTTTGCACTTTGAGGAATTGCAATTTAGTACAATTTGCAATGACGTCTTTTGACCCTCATATTTTTGGTGTGGGTGTGAATTACTGATGGCTCGATTTCCGTTTCGTGTCGGTTGCTTTTCATCCGATTTCACACCGCGTCGCCAAACCTCATATTCATTAAAACATAACTTTTGGTTAATGACCCGCCCGGTAATTGCCTTCCAGAAATGAAAATTCAACGAATTTAAACACCAGTGTGGTGTCAATGCCTGTCCGACGAAAATTTTATCCCCAATATGTTTTTATTTACCTTTCAAGTATTTACTCAATTTTTCCCTTTACTCTGTTTATTCAATTTTTTCCATCTACTGTATGTGTTTTTTTAATTGAATTTCTCTCTTTTCTGTGTTGATTCATTTTATTCCATTTCTTTGTTTACTCAGTTTTTCCCTTTTTTATGTTTACTTAGTTTTTTTCCTCTTCTGTGTTTACTCAGTTTTTCCCTTTATTATGTTTACTCAGTTTTTTTCCTTTTCTGTGTTTACTCAGTTTTTCCCTTTATTATGTTTACTCAGTTTTTTCCTTTATTATGTTTACTCAGTTTTCCCTTTATTATGTTTACTCAGTTTTTTTCCTTTTCTGTGTTTACTCAGTTTTTCCCTTTATTATGTTTACTCAGTTTTTCCCTTTATTATGTTTACTCAGTTTTTCCCTTTTCTGTGTTTACTCATATTTCCCTTTTTTATGTTTTCTCAGTTTTCTCCTTTTCTGTGTTTACTCAGTTTTCTCCTTTTCTGTGTTTACTCAGTTTTTCCCTTTATTATGTTTACTCAGTTTTCCCCTTTTCTGTATTTATTCATATTTTCGTTTATTATGTTTATTCAGTTTTCTCCTTTTCCGTGTTAACTCAGTTTTTCCCTTTATTATGTTTACTCAGTTTTTTCCTTTTTTATGTTTACTCAGTTTTTTCCTTTTTTATGTTTACTCAGTTTTTTCCTTTTTTATGTTTACTCAGTTTTTTCCTTTTCTGTGTTTACTCAAATTTTCCCTTTATTATGTTTACTCAGTTTTTCCTTTTTCTGTGTTTACTCCTTTCTCTCTTTGTGTGTTTGCTCCATTTTTCCCTTTTTTTATGTTTACTCAATTTTCCCATTTTCTGCGTTTACTTCTTTTTTCCCATTTTGTGTTGGCTCGTTTTTTTTTCCGACGTTGACTGATTTTTGTCGTTTTTCTGCGTTTTTGCAGCACCTTGGGTCACTTGCACAAGAAGCAGGCCACGGTGGTGACTCCTCCAGTGGTCAATGGCATCCTGAACAGCAACCACCACCACCTGGGCCATGGCGTGCCCCTGGTCAACGGCAGCGCCCTCACTCAACCCGACCTGTACACCGAAAGTTTGCGAAGAAGAAAAGTGCACAAGTGCGATTTTGAAGGATGCGAAAAAGTTTACACCAAGAGTTCGCACCTCAAGGCTCACAAAAGGACGCACACGGGTAAGTGGACCATGAAAATGACGTTGAAAATGACCAACGGTCAGTTTTATATGCATGCAGGTTATAGTTTATGCCATATGACGATATGCCAAAAAAACAATAGTTGACATGTAGGTTATCAAAGAGCATATGTAATGTGTACTGTAGATTTTATACATCAAATTTTATGCAAAGTTTCTTTTGCATAATAGGAAAAAATAGACAATTCAAATTGCCTTCAAATTATTTGATGTTTTGTCACACTGCATTTTTTCATAAATCAGTGGCGTTTACAGGTCGATAAGTTAGTCAAGTGCTTGAAAAACCAATGATTGAAATTGATTTGATTATTGGCTGAAATGTCACCAGCTTATCAGTAGGGGGTCATTCATCCTTATGGCTTATTGAACAGTTTAGGATAATGCCAAATGGTTTTACTCCACATTCCAGTTGAATATAACAATGTTTTGCTTTGCATGCTATTGGTAACTTAATAACAGCTAAGGAATCACATGATCAAATTAAAAATTGATCATTTTAAAAATAAAAGTCTTTATTGCCCTTTTCTCCCAAATCAGTTACGCCTGCAAGTTGGTCATTCAATTGCTAGAAAAGTCATTAAATGAAAGTTAACTAGATAAATTGGCTGTAATGTCACCAGATTAGCTGTAGTCATCTTTATGACTTATTGAACAGTGAAGGATAATGCCAAAGGTATTATTCCACATCCCAGTTGAAAACAGCAATGTTTTGCATTGTATTGGTAACTTCACAATTGCTGAGCAAGTCAGTTGACCAAAGGATCAAACATGTCAAGGCTACTTTGGCACTGCAAAATCAATGAATTTCATGGGTTTTTAAATTTTTTAAATAATTTTTTTTTGTTTTGAAAACGAACATTTTTTGGTTTGACCATTGTAGGTTGGCTGCAAAACTATTACAATGATCAGACCAGAAATTGTTAATTTTAAAAAAAATATTTAAAATAAAATAAAATTAGAAGTTGTTTTGAGCCCTGAAAATCATTGATTTTGGCAGTGCAAACATTGCAGTCACCTGAATACCACTAGGTGGCGCTGCTCCCTTAAAGTACTTAGGACTGCCTGCACATTGTGTTTTCTCAGTTGGGCAAGAAAAATAATTAAACTTCGCCGGGTGATAAGAATCGTGGTCGATGTTGGCAGACATTGTTGCCGAATTTGCCCCTTTTGGTGCTTTTCAAGGAGACGGGTCCGACCGAGTGATGGCGCTGCGAATTCCATTTAAATTAAATAGTTAACCGTGTTTGCCCTCTTCTTCGGTCATCTCTGTGTTTTTGGGCTGCAAATTGAAATGAAATGCAATGAGAGAAAAGAAGAAAAAACGCCACACGTAGTGCACGGGCCCGCTTAAGTGCCTCCTGTAATGAAATACAATTTTTGGGAGTTAAAAGTTCAAGTAAGGTGTGGTGGCCAAGATCCTCGAGGGTTTTCTGCCAATTTCTGCTTAGTCACAAAGGGTACTGTCTTAGGGTGGGCTAGGGGGCAAGGCTCGACATCGACGCTCTCCTACGGGTACGATATTTGGAGGAGAAAAAAAATCAACGAAAATCAACAGGTGGGTGGACGAGAGAGGTCACCAAATTATTCCGTCTTCTTCTGGGGGTTAGGGTGACGGCTTGGAACCAATTTCTGGTTGGGCCTGGCTCGTGTCCACGATCTGCCAAATTGCATTGTCTAGGTAGGCACTTGACAATAAGATGCTTCTGGGAATTCAAATGCTCCGAGTAAACACATCAACTCTGGAAAAAATTATGCGAAGGATGTGCTGGTGGACCTAGGGAATCAAATGTGATAAATCGATTGTTAAAGTGGTTAATATTTATAAAAACGTGTGAATTACTGGTTGTCTGAAAGAGTAAATCATAAGAAGTTGTAAGAAGATTGCATTTCTAGCAATTTTTTCGAGAAAAAAAGGTGATAATCTTCGTTTGTGCATTTACTGGCTGTCAAAAAGAGGTGATGATCAGTATAAGAATTTGTAAAAAAGTAAGCATCGTTAGACTAGTTTTTGGAAAAATGGTTAATATTTATAAAAACGTGTGAAAAATTAGGTTAGTTAGTTGTGTTTATTGACTGGTTTGTCGAAAAGTGATAGTCGTTATAAGAATTTGTAAAAAGTATGGATCGTTAGACTGGTTTTTGGAAAATTGGTTAATATTTATCAAAACGTGTAACAAAGTATGTGTTTATTGACTGGTTGTCTGAAAGAGGCGAAAATCACTATAAAAAGTTGTAAAAAGTGTGTTTTCATAGACTAGATTTTAAAAAACTTTGATGATTTTTATAAAAAGTTGTAAAAAGTATGTTTTTATTGACTAGATTTCAAAAAACTTTGGTAATCTTTATAAAAAATTGTAAAAAGTACATGTATGTTTTTATTGACTAGATTTCAAAAAACTTTGATAATCTTTATAAAAAGTGTAAAAAGTATGTTTTTATTGACTAGATTTAAAAAAACTTTGGTAATCTTTATAAAAAATTGTAAAAAGTATGTTTTTATAGACTTGATTTAAAAAAACTGTGATGATCTTTTTAAAAAGTTGTAAAAAGTATGTTTTTATAGGCTAAATTTTCAAAAACTTTGATACTTTTTACAACTTTTTTATAAAGATTATGTGTTTATACACTAGATTTTAAAAACTTCGATAGTCTTTACAAAATGTTGTAAAAAGTATGTTTTTATAGACTTGATTTCAAAAAACTTTGATAATCTTTATAAAAAGATGTAAAAAGATTGACTTCCTCCATCCTCAAAACAGTCATTGTTGAGTTTTTGTGACAGAGGTTTACTATTTTGTAATTTCAGGGGAAAAACCGTACATGTGTACGTGGGAAGGCTGTACGTGGAAGTTCGCCAGATCGGACGAGCTGACCAGGCACTACCGGAAGCACACTGGACAGAAGCCCTTCAAGTGCGCCCTCTGCCAGAGGTCCTTCTCAAGATCAGACCACCTGTCGCTGCACATGAAACGCCACTGACCTTTGCTCTCTTACGACGTGAGTACTTGCTTACACCAATTTCGCTTTAATTTTGTGTCAGTTTGGTCTGCCCATGTCAGTGTTATCAGAGTAAAGCTTGCCAACAGCGACTAATCAATGTTTGGTAATGTTGGCTCAATGACATACCATTGGTGCAGAACTGCATCTTGCCAATCTCGTCAGCGGCTTCTACCATTGTTGTTACTAGAAATGTCAACAGTGATTTCCATTGTTATTGTCAGTTGTTAGCAGTGACTTACCAGGGATATCAACAGTGACTTTCATTGTTGTTAGCAGTTGTTAGCAGTGACTTACCAGAGATGGCAAAAGTGACTTACATCGTTATCAGCAGTTGTTAGCAGTGAGTTACCAGAGATGTCAATAGTAACTTCCATTGTTATTGGCAGTTGTTAACAGTGACTTACTAGGGATAACAACAGTGACTTTCATTTTAATTAGCAGTTGTTAGCAGTGAGTTACCAGAGATGTCAACAGTGACTTTTATTGTTGTTAGCAGTTGTTAGCAGTGAGTTACCAGAGATGTCAATAGTAACTTCCATTGTTATTAGCAGTTGTTAGCAGTTAGTGACTTACCAGAGATGTCAACAGTAACTTCCATTGTTATTAGCAGTTGTTAGCAGTGAGTGACTTACCAGAGATGTCAACTGTGACTTACATTGTTGTTAGCAGTGAGTTACCAGAGATGTCAATAGTGACTTTCATTGTTGTTAGCAGTTGTTAGTAGTGATGTCTATAGTAACTTCCATTGTTATTAGCAGTTGTTAGCAGTGAGTGACTTACCAGAGATGTCAACAGTAACTTCCATTGTTATTAGCAGTTGTTAGCAGTGAGTGACTTACCAGAGATGTCAACTGTGACTTACATTGTTGTTAGCAGTTGTTAGCAGTGACTTACCAGAGACATCTCTAGCAGTTGTTAGCAGTGAAGTACCAGATGTATCAACAGTGACTTTCATTGTTGGTAGCTGTTACTTATCAGTCGTTACATGTAGCAATTGCTTACCAGAGCTGTTACCATTGGGCACCATTGCTGGTAGCTGCCACTTATTACCAACAGCTAACTTTCCATTCCAGTTAACTTTCCATTGTCATTGGCAACGTCTGCCAGTGTTGCTTGCAGTTCCCAGCAATGACTTACCATTGCTGGTAGTAGGGTTGATGGCAGATATCACCAATGGCAGCTGACAGTTACATGCAACCACTTGGCAGACTGATCATGGATCAACATCTTAAAAAATAATCATCAATTAACAATTTATTTTGCATTTTCACAGATTCCTTTTATTGAAGTAACTGCGAGATGCGTTCGCCTCTGAGGCAGCGGGGTCAAAGTGCACCCGAGACCGGAAGTGGCCGAGGAGGGCGTGGCCGCTGGAACCGGAAGCGGAAGTGAGGAGCCCGTGACGTAAGCCAGGCGCTGAGGAGCACGCCGTGACGTCACATGTCTGGATTCTTTACCACTAATGGGATTAACTGATAGTTTGCACTCGAATGGCCCCAAGGGTTAGGACCTATTTTTGTTAATCAGTTGAAAGCCCCAGTCTTCCAATGGACACAACGCGAAATACATGTATAATGATTCTCACTCAGACACGTGCATTTTCCGCTCGCTGGACCAACTATCTTATTATTATTAATTATAATTATTTGGATTATATGTATAGCTGCAGAGATAGGCGAGGACCCCCCACCATGCAAATGGCCGCCGAAGTGGAAGTAGGACAGGTGGCGCTGCTTCCGCCTATCTCCCAAAATGTATATTTGCTTGTATATAAAATATCCCTAAGCAAAAAAAACGCTTTATATATAGTGTATATAAAATATATTATATACGCACTCTGGAGAAACCTTGCATTCCCACCTGAATCATCGCCATTTTTGTTTTTCGTTAATACTGACAATATCTTCTGCAGATATGGCCAAAATGGAGAATTAATCTAAACTGAGCTGGATTAGGTTTTTCGGGAAACCTCGCAATGATTGGTCAACCTGCTGCACGTTCTGAACAGGGGAGCAGATGGGATTGGATTTTTGATTAGCACTGTACGTGTACAGGGTGTCTGCAAATGCCTGCAGCAGTTTTGAGCATTTTTTGCGGCCGTTGTACTAGAGATACGGGGATCGTGGTTGGTGATGTTGAACAAGCGTCCTTCGAAGTTTTGTTTGGAATTTTCCTGCAGTGAAATGTCTTTGCCTTCCGCCGCTAGAGGGCGCTGAGTTGGACGATGCCAACTCCGCGCCCTCTAGCGGCGGTAGCCGGAAGCGATTCACCGCTCAAAATTGTCAAATTAAACTTTAAGGCATGATTTCTTGATTGCACCAAACGGGATCCTTAAATCTCCAATAATATGACAGCAGAAAATTCCCGAAATCGTTGCACCGGGTGCTGGAACAAATAGATTTGATGGATTTTTCGAAAAGAAAAAAAACTTACCTGTTTATAAAACTGTGACTGCTTTTATTTAGATATTTTTTGGCTTGCCACCTGTTTTGCCTACCTTGGCTTAAGTCTGGTAGGTAAGACATGTTTGCATGCATGACTTATATGCACTAAAGTGACAGTCTTCATTAACGTAGCCATCTTGAATTAAGCTGCAATAAAAACTTATTGCGTTTTTACTTACAATGAATTAAGTCCTTGAAAAGACGTTTCCAAACGTTTTCTGCGAAATTTCAGGAAACTGAACCTATTTCCTGCTTCTGAACGTGCAGTTTGAACTCCAAGCCCCAATTTCACTTAATTTCGACTTGAACTTGCAGCAAGAATCTCAGATTCAATTGTCTTTGAACCGTCGATTGAATCCATATCCGTCCTCGTCCTTATCAAATTCAACCCTGGTTCAAATCCCCCATGGGTTTGTCCAATTTCTCTTCCATGGATTACTCTTTTTAATTTCCGTTTTCTGAATTTCATCCATTTGCAGTCTTTCGTCGTCTTTTGCTGCATTTTTTTCTTTTCTTCTTCTGTTCATCAACCTGGATTCTCAGAAAAGATCCAGCAACGTATTTCCTTTTTTCCCTTTTTTCTCCTAAAGATAAAAGTGTTGATTCCATTTGGCATTCTCGCCTCGACTTTTCCTTTAATTGATTATTTTATTGATTCATCTGAAACCATTGCAGGCATAGCTCCTGGGAATTCGTTACGTCTTTTAAACGAACAGTTAGGGTCTTTTAATTGCTCGAAACGTTTCTTGGGTTTTAATGAAAACTAGGTGAAAAATTTGATTTTTAAACGAATGTCTGAAATGCGTCTTCAGACCCTTAAAGTCCCAGAAAATAATTGTTTCACATTTTGCTCATTAAGGCCTGGTTGCACCAAAGGGTATTTCTGGTTTTTCAGAAACTTGGCACTTATGACGAAATTGATTGCATTTTTAATCTAAACTAAATGAAACTTGATGAATTGACTGAATTTTTAATCTAAACTAAATTGAACTTGCTGAATTGACTGAATTTTTATAATCAAAACTAAATGAAACTTGATGAATTGGCTGAATTTTTATCTAAACTGGTGTTGATCATCAACGGATATACATGTATAAAGACATCATCATAAAATGAAAAGACCAAAACTGACAAACTTGCTAATAATTAATTTGTAACTTAGTGTGGATTCATTAATATTTTTAATAATCTTAGAAAACCTAGAGCTTGCCTGCAATCGTTGATGTTCATCGAAATTTTGGGTCCATTTTTGCACCCCAACTGCCATAAAATGCCAGCAGTATTAAACATTTATTCCATAATTTAGGAAAGCGAATCATAAAATTCAATGTTTTATTAAACAAATTTTAATGTGCTTAATTTGGTTCCATCTAAGCTTCATGTTTTCACAGTGGCATTACCGTTTCCTTCATCTGTTTTTCTTCATCTTTAAGTATGATCAGTTTCCATTACTTTTCCCAATATTTTTCCTTTGAGTTTTTTTTTCCAAATTAAAAGTAAATTTTCCAGCCTTTTTTAACAATCAGTTAATCCTTGCCAAACCAATTAATCTGTCTTTGCTCGAACCCAATTTCCCATTTCTTCTGGAAAGCAACGAAGTAAATATTCGTGAAAATAGTGTTTATTTTTTGTATATTTTGTTTGTTTGTGTTGTGAACATAATTAAGGAAAAAACGCTGCTGGGAGAGAAAATTAAACCGCAGCATAATTAATTATATATAACGAATTCTTGCCATGAATTGATGTGTGAAAGTTTGAGAAACATAATTTCAGCGATGAATGCGTTTTTTTACTTTATAAAAACAGTGTGATATAGGCATTCCGAAAAAAAAAATGAAGAAACCTGTTATTGTACATTTTGATATTTCTGTCATTCTTTCTCACGCATCACTTGAACGTAAATATAAATACATTATATAAATATGGTGGAAAAAAATGCTCATCATCGGAGCTTTTTTGTGAAAATAATTATTTTGTCACATCTAGTATAAATGGTAGCTACATGAAAAAATAAATATTTACAGTTTTGAATCTGCTTGTTTTGAGTGTTTTTTCATCCTGGAAGGTCAAGCTAGAATACAAGAAGGTCAACCACACAGGTATCACATGGACCAAAATCGTCTTAAGGACGTCATTTATGAGTAATTATTTTTGTTTAATTAATTGTGAGGTAGATGCAATGCATACTGTATACGTCAATCTGGACCTAATGCAATCTAGGCATCATTTTATGGATGTCCTATCCCCCGCAGCCATTGGGCAGTAAACAAAAGATTTGTGATGTCACAAAGCATTGCTAATTGTTAATTATCAATTGTTGAATTTCATGGGGGTATACATGTTTCGCATCCAATTATTTAGTTTCCTTCTCCAACTTTTGTACATTTATGGACAACCCAGGTCAGTAAACATGATGAGATTTCCATAGCGTCGCTTTAAAATAATTATCGCTAATTAAATTTGATTCTGGAGCACCCTGTATTTTTAACGCGTATTTTATGATGCACCCTGTATTTTTAAACGCGCATTTTATCATACACCCTGTACTCTGCCATGCGTTTCAATAGTTGAAGCGCCGTTGCGTCGATTCGTAGCTGCTGCCATCTAGTGCTGCTCGAATGCGACTTTCATGTTCATTCATCGAAAATGAGTTCCTTCGTAAAGTTCTTCAAAACGATCAGAAATAATTGGAAGAAAAGCACTGTTTTTGCTTTATTGCTGGCGTATGGAATCGATTATGGGAAAACGAAATACGAGTAAGCATATCGGTTTGTCGAGGCCTGCCAATTCGCTTTTATTGATGGCAAAACATGGCAAAATCATGACCCCATTTGATCCATGCTGTTCTGTAAGCCTAAACTTTGTTTTCAATTATCTTGCAGGATATTTCAGATGATGAGGGCCTACTGCGAAGAGTCAAAGGTAATAAACTTGTTCATACTTTATCATTGATGGTAGATTTTAGAATTGGTGGCTGTGAGGAAATAGGTTTGGGTTTCGGGAAAATTCTGAAAGCGTCTGCTATGAAGCATGTGGATGCTGATTTCGTCTGCAATTCTTGAAGGTATTAAAAATGTTTAATACAAACTGAAGATTTGCAATTGAAATGGAACAATGTGGCAAATGTGCTTTGGAGAGGTAAATAACAAAAGATTGTGACTGGAGGTAGCAATGTTGTTGAGGTGCAATTTTGAGTTGTGTTGGGATTGGTTCATACATGTACATGTACATGTGGATAGATCATGTTGCATGTGAAATTTAGGTGTTCAATTTTTTGTAAAATTAAATGCAGCATTTTATCGCATTGAACTGAAATCGTCTGCTATGTTATTGGCAAATTTGAATGCGACTTTTCTAACACAAAAGTGCATTTGTGCATTGTACCTTACATTCAGTTTTCATCAAAATGCTAGAATCTGTAATGTTTGGGTTCTTAGCAATGCTAAACTGCAGTGATTTACTGTAAACAGAATTTTTCAAACTAAACTAAAATTACCTCGATTGATTCTGCAATCTCTGATAAGTTTAAGTCAATTTTTACTGAAAAAGCAAAGCATTTTAAATTTTGAAATGCAGGTATTATTCAGGATATGAAAGTTTTCATTTAGTTCTTGTCAATTGCTGGAATCTGAAGTAATTTTTCAGTATTGAGAAATGGCACACTGATTATTTACTGAGATTCTGTTGACATGAATTTTTTCATCACTAATTCTCAAAATTCCGACATAATTTTGCTAAACGTTGTTTTCATATTTCAGAAATTTGGCGAGTTGACCCTTCCTGTGAGTGCCAAGCCACGTCATCTGACCGTCATCATGAATCCAGCTTCTAAAAGTAGGCAAGTCATATTTTCTCTGCCCTTGACATCGATCGAGCATCGTCTGTCAAATTGGATTAATTTATTGGATTATGGGGTTTCAGCAAGGGACCTGCTCTGTTTGAAAAATATGCCGGCCCTTTACTTCACTTGGCCGGGATAAGGGTCAGCATAGTTAAGGTAAAATGCATTAGTAAATCGTCATCTGACACCTGAGCTTAATTGGTGCAAAATGTAATATTGGGGTCTTAAGACAGAGCAAGAAGGTCAAGCCAAAGAGCTAATGGGAGTAATGGACAACACTGATGGCGTGCTAATTGCTGGTGGTGATGGCACCTTGCTCGAGGTAGATATCACGTCTAATCTGGCAGATTAAATTATGTGGTACAAATCGGGTCATTGCATTTCATTTCATTTTAACAGGCAGTAACTGGATTGTGCCGGCGGGATGATTCCGTAAGTTTTTAATCCAATTATGTCGGAGAAATAATCAGTTTATCGTTTTACTCGATTTGTGTATGTCAAAATGGTTTATTCCACAAAAACATCTTTATACTTATTTCCACATTAAATAAGGAA
Organism: Cylindroiulus punctatus; assembly: GCA_034695085.1. Lineage (NCBI taxonomy): Eukaryota > Metazoa > Arthropoda > Diplopoda > Julida > Julidae > Cylindroiulus > Cylindroiulus punctatus. Next base: position 6,691 of record JAQFYZ010001097.1, on the reverse strand, counting down.
ATTCAGGAAATCTGTTTTTCCACAAGATTAATTAATGTACATTTTTGTCTAAAGTTGGAGTCGTTGAATCAAATTTGTTTTTGATTCACTTTTGACGTATGTCGGATTTATAAGCGAAACGTTTTTCTTCCTTTCTCTTAGGATTCTGCAGTTCACAAGTTTCCTTTAGGAATTATTCCGATTGGTCGGACCAACACTGTAGCAAAACGTTTGTTTTGGGGCTCACATCGACAGGAAGCCAGGTGAGATTTTAAGAGCGTTTGTGCCATCTACTTCAGTTTTTACATACCTAACCTGGTGACAAACATATTTTAGGTTATTAGCAGAAACTGCAATGGCTGTGGTTCGAGGAAAAACCAGGCCAATGGATGTTATGTCCATCGAGGTGAGCACCCCATTATCCAGGACCATTGATGATTTATTTATTGATCATTAATTGGATTTACCTCATATGCAAATTATTTAGGGTGACTCTGGGAAGCCTGTTTATGCCCTCGCAGCTATCGAATGGGGGCGGTATCGTGACATCAACACGAAAATCTCAAAGTGTGTGAAAATTCATCTCGGTTTTTATTTGTCGTGTTACAATTTCTAATGTTGGTTCGAATTCCCCTCGAAGGTACTGGTACTGGGGTCCGCTCAAGTCAAAGATGGCCTATGTGTTCGCCTCCGTAAAAGCAAGTATCACATCTTGCTGCTTCCCTAAATTAGGTCAGATTAAAAGTTCTTACACCAAGTACGTTTTGTGAATTTTCTTGCAGAAGCAAGCTCCACCAATGGATGCATACTTATCCTACACGCCACCATGTGACGGGTGCTCCAAATGCTATGTGGCAGCCATTAACCGCACAGAAACATCCGCCACATCGACCAGGTGGTGGCACATGTTCATACCCAGGCAACGAGAACAATCCAGAGAAGGTAAAATAGTGCTGGTTTTCTGTGGATTCCATTTGGTTGTGCTAAAATTTCGTTCAATTATTTTATTTGCTAAACACACTTATAAAAATGCGGAGTTTTTTGGGAAATTGGGAAATTCGTTTATGATTCAGAAAAGTAGTCAATACTTCATTTCGTTTAATCTCACGGTTGCTCACTTACCATCTGCAGGAGTTGTTGTTAAGGACTACAGCAGTATAATCAACGATCAGTGTGGGGTTTGGCAATCAACTGATATCACCACCGTTGATTTTAGCGTTGAAACGTGCAATACGAAGCCAAATTGCACGGTAAGGCATTTGTTGTCGTGGATTTTGTTAGTGCCAAGCAAACACCTAGAAGCGTCAAATTGATTTAAAAATCGTTGAATTTTTAGTCTGAAGGCATTCCGTCATTGAGCATTAATATCGGGCCGGAATCTGTAACTCGATTTGATTTCCTTTTGGAAGGGTAAGCTTTGATTTCTTTCGTAAAACTTTCTGAAGCAGCTGCAATTGTTGCAAGAAGTACTGAAAATCGTTAAATTGACTTAATTTAGATGGCGAAGGACGAGTCAAGAAATTACTGACCACAGGAGTTCAAAAGATATAATCCAAGCGAAAGAAATAAAATTGGAACCAAGGTTACCTGAGGTAAAATCGACTTATGAACATTTTCGCATTATTTACTAGAATGTTGTAGTAAAATTTCCAACATTGTATTTCAGGATTTAGAGAGTTGGTATTCCATAGACAGTGAAGACCATGAGGTCAAAGCCATCAAAGTACTGTTATTGCCTAATAAAGTGCATGTCTTTTGCAAGTAAGGTGAGATTTTAATAAAATGCATATTATGAATATGATATTGTAGTGTGATTTAATGCCTTGAACCCATTTTGAAATTAGCTGAGATTAGCTCTTGAGGAAACGATAAATTTTCAGAGTGACTTTATTGGCAAAAATCAATACGTGGAATATAAGTTGGTAAGTTTACATGTATTTAATTATAATCGGTATTAGAATTCCCTCCAATTAACTGATATTATCAAATTGTTGTAAAACGAATGGATGTCAGAAACTACGTGATGTTTCTTAATTCAAATTTGGGAATTTCATTGTGTTATGTTTTCACAGTTTCTCTTACATCCTTATAGCTAATCGAGAAGTTATAATTTTGTTTTTTAGAATCTCCAAACCTAACCTATTCTTTCCACCTGAAAAATGTAATTTCTTTATTTAGCTGTCCAATCACCAGGCAATTAATGTCAGCTTTCGAGTCATTAGGAGAAGCTTATTTTCTCATGATGTTGAAGCTGGAATAAGGGGTATAACCATATCAAGTGACACCTTTTACCTCATTTGGATTGAAACCAATATAGTGGAATAATTTGGTAAGCTTAATTTTTTTTGATAAGTCCATCCACATTTTCCTAAGTTATAACTACAAATTGTGTATTGAACTACTTGTGAACACATTGCAAATCATTGAGGTTAAACTGAGAAAAAATTATGCAAGAAAAGAAAAATACTCATATTTAAAAAAATCTTTGTTTTATCTTCTGAAAAACCTGTGATGTTAAAAAATATCAACAATTTTCCAATTACCCTTATTTTTGAAATGTAGGGCAACTATGGCTTCTAGGTAACGCAAAATAAAACCACATCGAAACAACGGGATGTAGTTTTATTCAGATAAACAAGTTTAAATGAATACATGAAAATGAAACTTGATGAGAATGGCCGACAATTTTAAGATTCACCGTTGTGACGCCAACTGCATGTTTTGGTGAACTTTTATGGAAGACATTTTTGCAAATGTTACATTTCCATTATTTATTCGGGTTGATGCGGCACTGTCTGGTGAATTCTTATGTAATTGTGGGGTTTGTTCAGAATTTCAATAAGCAGAGAATTTGGCCGTTGTGTAATTAAAAATCAGTAAAATAATCGTAGTATAAATAGGGAATTTGCATGATTTTGGATGCTAAAGACCAAAACTGAGCTGGATTACTTTTAAAATAATAAAAATTCCCTATTTATAAAAGTTTATTGAAATTTGCTTAGTTTACATGGTCTTTCGTAATACAGCGCATAACTGGTAACTCTGATTAACTATAACAGCCCGTTATTTAAAATGGGATAGAAAAACTAACTAGGTACTGGCTATGGCCATCCACTTGAGCTGGAGTTAGTGGATTCTTAGCCTCGTTGCAGGCTCAACTGCTTGAAACTACTTCTTTCGAGGCTAGGAATTTGCTTGCTCAAGCAAGTGTGAACTAGAAAAGTCGTTTCCGACTCATCGATCATGCAGGAAGGCAGGTGTAGGCGATTTGTTGAAAACTGTAAAAAATAAGATTTAATTGAACATGGTTTTGATGGAGGCTATAAACGAAATAATTGAAACAAATTATTTGCAAAACCACTTCGTCCCATCTACACTTTGGCCAGTGAAGACATTCTTAGCCATCGTTTTTGGAAATTTCATGGATAACATTTTTACCGCATTGTTGGTGAAATTTGCAAATTTCAAATGCATTTTCACGATCACTTTTCTCATAACAAATTTCAGATGTATTAAATACGAGGCTGGGAACTGACTTGCTGAAGCCAAAGTGTAGATGAACCTCACGTAACCTAACTCGAATCTTCGAATGACCCATGTAAACTAGCCATTGGGTAAAATTAATAGTAAACCACTGATGACAAATGATAGCGTAGTTAAATTATGTACAGTCGTATAAAAACATCTTATTGCCAAGTTATAATTTTTATAACTTCAACTATTTTTTAAGTAGTGTTTATTTTTGGCAGAAATTTGCAATACAAAATGGCGGCAAGTTCGTTGTTATTTGTCTTCGGTATATAGTAATTGAGCCAAGATTTGCGCGACTGTCTTCTCACTCGGTAACTCTGCATATTTGGATTTCTTTTGCATCGTATCACAATCTTGTATCCTTTTGACAGTCACGAGTCTTTCGGATCACTCAGGTCACTGCAGGTGCTTCTCTTTCGCCTTGATATCTCCCTGCACTTTATTATGTTGATTTTTACTTTATTTGCACAACCATCGTGTTCACATTTCCAAAATAGTTTTCCACCAAAAAGTTAGTTTTCATATAGGGTGTACATGACAGTAGTTTTCCAACATATCATTTCGATCACTCAACCAAAACTCAGCTAAAATTAGCAATTCTGGCGTTTCTTTTAGTAAACTCTTTTAGTAACTTTTAGTAAACTCTCCTTACAAAAGTCTCCAACAAATTTCAATAACAAATATGTCACAGGTGATCTTTTTTTTAGAAAACTAACATTTTCAAACATTATAACATTGCTTTAAAATTCTTATCTGAATTATTCCCGGGTAGCACATGGACCAAACTAGAACGTCATTTTTAGATATTTTTTCGGCAAGACATCACATCCGCAATGCATGCTATTTTTTGATCTTTTTTTCAAATCAAGTTCTACTTTTGAACATGTTCATAAATGACGTCAATTTTGTCCTGCTTTCAACATAATGAACCACTTTTTATGAACAGTATAATATTTCTCAAAAATCTCTAAATATGACAAAATCACAAAATAGATTGGAAAATAGCTATTTTTGAATATTTGCCAATTTTTTCCATTATTTATATTGAAATGGATTGGTTTACATTAGTAAACAAGGCTATGAAGCAAATTAGGATTTTTTTCTAAATTTATTTGCGTTTTTATGAACAAATTGGCCTCGGCAGAAATAACAACTTGTAACTTTAGGTTTGTAACAAACACTTATAAACAAGATGTCAAATGGGATAAAAAATGACGTCATCTGGTCGGCTTGTGCTCCCTAGGTTGTAATGTCACCAACTCAAATCTGCCCAAACTTCCAGCCGGAGATGTCTCCTAATACTCCACAAAAAAGTTGAGAAAACCTATGGAAACGTGAAACGACGATAAAGCGTAACGACCTTAGCTGCCCGAGAAAGGAACAGAACAGCATCCCAGGTCCGAGGTCCTGCCGGACACGCCATATATTTTCGTTTTTCTTTCCTGCAAAAATAGGACATCTTATTTGACAATCTCCCATCACACTTCGGTCCCGTCCTCGCCGTCGTCCTCGAAGGACGAAGGCCGGCCGCTCCTGCAGGGCCTGGTGAGCAGTACGGAGGGCACCACCAGCGCCACCGCCTTGGGGTCCGTAGGGGTGCCGTGCGGCTGCCTCTGGGGCGAGCTGGGCACCGTGGGTGGGTCCGAGCTGCTGCACGTGCTGTCGCCCCCTCCGGCCGAGCCTCCCCTCTGTACCGAGGGCCGGTTCTGGCGCAGCCGCTCCCGGGTCAGGCCCGGCACAGCGCCCCCTATGAGCTCGCGGTCTGCCGGGGCCCTCTTCGGCTGGTTCTTCCTGTTCTTCTCCCTCAGCCGCTCCCTGTCGCTGTCCACGTCACTCCGGGCCTCCGTCTCCCGGCCCCGGTCCAGCTCCAGCCCACTGTCGTCTCCCTCTTCTGACTCCCTACCCTCCCCGGTCACCACGCCCTCCTCCACGATGGGCCTCAGGCAGGCCACGTCCTCCTCCAGCTCCCCGGACGCAACCCGGCTTCTGCTCCGGGGCTCGTCCGCGGTCCGCAGACCCTTGTCTGGGCCCTCGTCCCGCTCGGCCAGCTCCACCACCACCTGGGTCCTCCAGGCGGCCGGCACGCTGTTGGGCCGGTACTCCTCGTAGTGGTCCAGGTCGATGGTCGGCACGCTCTGGTACTGGCCCAGCCGCGGCGGCTTCTGGATGGGGTTGGGCCCCAGCAGGCTCAGGTCCTGGTCGTCCAGCCGGAAGGGGTCCTGGTGGTTGGCGCAGTTGGCCATCTTGTGGTTGGAGTCGGCCTTCTTGAGTTCAACGGCCTCCGGCCCGTGCTTGCACTTGAGCGTCAGCACGCACAGGGCCACGATGAGCAGCACGATGACCGCGGCCACGCCAACGGCGATGCCCGTGATGTGGCTGGCTGCCAGGCCCTTCATCTCCGTGGCCTCCCGGCCCACGGTCAGCGTCACGTTGGCCGTCCGGACCCCCGCGTAGTTCTCGGCCTGACAGGAGTACGTACCAGAGTGCAGCCGGTCCACCGCCGCGATGGACAGGTTGCTGGTCTTGTCCAGCAGGCCATCCTCGGACAGCGCGTAGGCCTCCAGGTCCGCGGAGGACCCGTTCGAGGACAGGTCCAGCAACCGGCCGCCGTGCAGCCACCGCACCGAGGGCTCCGGGTTGCCGAAGACCCGGCAGACGAAGGTGATGTTGTCGCCCTCCAGGACGTTGATGGCCGCCGCGGCCACCCGCACGGCCGGCTCGCACGCGTAGTCGTCCAGCTGCAGGTCGCTCCACGTCCGGCCCTGGAAGCGGGGTGGCAGCGAGCACGTCGGAGGCACGGTGTACGGGACGTTCTTGGAGCTCATCCACTCGCGCAGAGAGCGCAGCTGGCAGTCGCACTTCCACGGATTGTCGTGCAAGTGGAACTGGTGCAGGGAGGTCAGGTGGAGCACCACTTCGGCACTTAGGGTCTGCAACCGGTTGCCGTCCAATGTGAGCTTGATCAACCTGAGGGAAGAAACATGAGTTAGTTGGTGACGCTATCGGGAGTAGCGCATCAGGACGCCCTCTTGTGGCAGGAGGCTAAAGGGTTAGGACACCCGTAGGACATCTGTAGAATTACATGCATAAGGGAGACTGGGCTCAAAAAGTGTTGATAAAGAGGAAATTACCAAAAAGAAGGAAAAAGCTCAAAAAATAATGCATGCAGGAATGGTGATGT